>PGWS01036753.1:0-56687 GCA_002896235.1 Cicer reticulatum
TGTTCTACTGATTGTGTGAACTGCTTATGGTATTTGAATATGTTTTGTTGTTGTGTGCACTGATTGTGAACTGATTTTGGATCAAAATAATTTTGGATTACAAGATAAAGACAACGGCTTTCTTAAAAAAAATGCCATAAAAAGCTAAAAAGCGCTTTTGCCATTTCAAATAATTAATTACAGCGGTTTAAAAACAAAAAAAAAACACATTTTACATCTCTTTTTTTAAAAAAGCGCTGTAACAAGGTGTTGTAAAGCGCTATAATGGTGTACATTTACGCGCTTTCGTGAGAAAGCGCTTGTAAATGTACAACACAAAAGCGCTGTAAATGCAGGACCCATAATTTCTATAATGGGGTGCATGTTACAGCGCTTGTTAAAAAACGCTCTAAAGCATGACCCATAACTCATATAATGGGTGCATTTTAACACGCTTTTTGAAAGCATTGTAAAATGAGTTTTTCGATCGTACGATATATTATTATATAAAAATAATCGATATTACAAAACAATCTCTGATGTGTTTGCCGACGTTGCCTAATCATGGTAACACTCTATATTTATTATATCATATACATTTATACCTAATATTTATATAATTAAATCACGTAGCAACCGCCACTCTCGTAAATATATCGTTTTGAAATAAGGATTTTGCCGTACAATTAAAATCTATTATTTTTTCATGATTGAATGATCAATACACCTCTATTCTATTTATTATCTTCATCAAAATCATCCTCATTCAACTGCCACGTGAATTAAGAATCAAGTTGTTCACCCATTATCTTGTTCACTTCAACATAGTCGCAAGGCCTTACGATCGTCGCAGTGGTGGGTCTAAAACAACATAGAATACTTCTATGATCTACACATTGAAATCATCGTCCTACACCCTTCGTTTATAGTTTACCAACGTTCATGAAAACTCATCTCAATCGGCTCTACGTGTCGTCACAGTTACCATAAACATTGTTCGAGTCTTCCATGAACGACTGTCGAATAAATTATTTTAGATCTCTCCGTTGTTGCTGAAACTTCTCTTACTTATACCATACGAGATCGTCAAACCAGGTATGGGTGACAGGGAGTTCGAATTCATGAGTCCGTATTTGCCATAATTCATTTGAGGTTCGCTACGTACGGCTGAAGCTCTTTGAGTAATAATTGACTAATGAGAATTACTTGAAATTTGGTGAGGTTAAAATACGAGTTAGAAATTTTATAGGGTGTTGTTTGATTTAAATTTTTGAAGATTATGTGGTAGTTGAATTATTGTAGAATTGTGTATTTGACGTGTTATGTGTTTTGTTTATATCTACCTTGATAATGTTATATGGTATAAAATATGATGAATTATTATTAATTCAATTTCAAATTGAAGTGATGTGCTGTGAATGATTTAGTATTTTATATGTGAGTGAAAATCATATATTGTTGGAGTTTGTGTATTATGATGATAAATTTTAAATCTAATATATGACTATGAAAATATGCATTGATGATTACTTGTTGACTTATGATGTTACCACCTTGATGAATATCACGAAATGCATATTGCATTTATAGAATAGTGATAAATTTTGACTTGTGCCAATGATGGTTCTCTTAATGAGTGGTAACATAGGCCAACGAGAGGAGAAAATAGATGTTGATAATTTTTGAAGTTGAGATTATTTGATCATCATATAGGTTGGGCCTTACAAGCCTAGTGATTACGGGGAAGTACAACTGAATGTGTAACACCCCGATTTTCAAAGCGAGGGTGTATTTTTTTTTCCAAAAGAAATTAAAATAAAACAGAGAAAAACAAATAAGGAAATACCTTTGGATAAATAATTGAGTCATTATAATTTACAAGCAGCGAAAAAGTTTCTCAAAATATGAATCCAAAATATTTACACATCAAAAGTTGGGTACATGATAACCCATCGAACATAACATGTCAAGCTGACAATATTAGTGTAGGTACAATATTCCATTTTAAAATAAATACAATTCAAAAGAAACGTATGTTCCCTCTATGTCAACCTAATCTGATCATTCTCCAAAACAAACTAAACGCCCTGAGTGATCTCCACGCGCCCCGTAAGATCCTCCTAACATAGCTCCGGTCAGGCATTCCCCTCTACATTCCCTATCCACAGGTACGAACCGGTAAGATTGTCCTGGCTCCTCATCTGAGGGCAAAGCCCAGATTCCACAATAGTTGTAAAGGGTCACCAACCGAAATTAACAATTATCATATAACATTTAAGTTTTTAAATGCACAAAATAACCTTTCAACTTAGCATGCACCTTAAAAGGGTTTTCCATATGCTAAAAATTCATATAACACATGCCAAATAACAATGAAAACAAAAAATAAAGTTCTCTCATCCATAAGTAATAACATAACTAACAAAGACATTGATAAATCAATAAGCAATCTGTTATCTAACTCAAAAAAAGAATTTCTACTAAGCCAATCGATTGGGCAATCGATTTCCTGAATGTTTTTAGTGAAACTTGAATTCTGGGCTTAATCAATCGATTGGGCAACGATTGGGCAATCGACTTGGGCAATCAATTGACAGCATAGCTTCAGCCCCTGACTTAATGCCAATCGATTTCCAAATCAATTTCGTCAGTCGATTGACTGATTCCTGCATAATGCCAAATCGATTTCCAAATCGATTTCTTAAATGGTTTTGAAAAACATATTATAAATCGATTGGCAAAATAGATTATGTCAAACTTCAGGAAGTCCCTGTAACTCATCCAATCGATCGGGGAAATCGATTTCCCCTGCATATTCTTCCAAAAATACATAAAACTAACTCAAAGTCATTCACTACACATTCACAATCTTTAGCACTTAGCAATTCCTACGCGATCACTCACGACAAATTGGGTTTCACATTAGTTTAGAATCAGTTTCAACCGCTACAACAACATCAATACATAACACTCAATCATAAAACTTGAATCAAAACACCGACTCGTTGCCAAATCACCCTAATGCGTACGTATATGCCAAATGCATGAACTCGGAATTCCAAACCAAAACCCTCCTCGAAGGGGCGTAAATCATAATTGTATCCGCCTACGCAGGCCAAATCAATTACGAGGTGCCCTATCACAGGTCAGACACGATTTACTAAAATGCATAAATCATAAACGTACCACCTATCACGGGTAGTAAGTTTACCGATGGTGCCACCTATCACGGGTCACACAATATCACCATAAAATGGATAAATCGTAAATGTATACCACCATATCACGGTCAGTACATTTACACCAGTGCACCTATCACGGGTCAACACGATTTACTAAATAGTAACTCGTAACGACCACTATCTACGGTCAGTACATGTCTACCAAGGTGTCACTATCACGGTCCACACGAATTACTAAATAGTAAATCGTAAACGTACAACCTATCACGGGTCAGTACAGTTTACCAAGGTGTCACCTATCACGGGTCGACACAATTTACCAAATGAAATGCATGAGCATACACAGACTCCATTCACAACAATCGTTAAGCAAAATGCAGATATTAAAAGATTCCCCATTTTTAATACCATTTAACTTAAACGACTTTCAAACAACATTAATTAAATAAGTCATTAAGAGATTCCCCGTTCTTAATACCGATTTAACTTAATGATTTTCAAAACAAAACGTTAAGCAAACAGTCATATTAAGAGATTCCCCATTCTTAAATATACTTTTGACTTAAACGATTTCTCTCGCAAAATCATTCAGTAAACGATGTCATTAAGAGATTCCCCATTCTTAATACTCATTACCGAAACGATTTTCAAAAAACGATAGTTAAGTAACCGAGACATTAAGAGATTCCCCATTCTCAACGCCCAGTTAACTTATACATTTTCCTCAAATACACATTAAGTAAACCGAGGTATTAAAAGATTCCCCATTTCTAATACTCGTTTAACTCTAATGGTTTTCAAATTCCACAGAAACAAATTCAAACATACTTTCACAACAACCACACCAATTAACAAATATCAAGTACGAACACACCAAATACAACGAACACAAATCACGCAACATAACACTCAGATACATCAAATTTCATTTACCCATAATCATACACAATGACATTCGTTTACCACGAAACATTCATCACTATAAACAAAACCTAACTCTAAGGTTTTTACCCATAACGCACTAGTTTCGTTTTTCCCCAAATCGATGCATTTAACCCTAACAAATTCCTTCCCACACAACTACAGATAAGTCTCTAATGCAAGCTAGAAGTTTGGAAGGAGCCCTTACCTCAACGTTAGCTTTATCGTGCGTTTCCGGTACCGCGAGTATAATTCCGGTAAAATCTCCGCTCGCAACGCCGCTTCCAAATTAGTGCACTAGCACCGTAGCGGTGGTGGTGAGCAACTTTCCCTTCTATCTCTTCGAGAAATGAGGTTCGGATCTAGAAGAAACGGAGGGGTTGTGTGTTTGGATCTAAAAACCGTTTTTCTTCGTTTTCGAATCAAAGAGGAAGAGTGGAGTTACGAAAACCTTGGTCTAACTCACACCCAACCTGGGGTCACTAACTTTGAAGAAAAGGAAGCAACGAAAACAAAAAATGGAGAAGGATGGATTTTTGGTTTTCACGTGAGAATGTTCAGAGGAAGGAGATGGAATTTTTGAGATTTTCCTTCCTTTCTATTTCTATTCCTTTGTTTTCCTTTCTTCCTTTTTCCTTCCTTCCTTTATATACTACTGTATATTTCTTTTCCTTTTCCCTCCTTCTAGTTTTCCTTTCTTTTTCCCTCCAAAACAAACATATATAATATATATAATATAACTTAACAAATATCTCAAAATCTAGATATTTATTAAATTACCGTTTCACCCGAAACGCCTTAAATTAACCGTAAAGTATTTACGGCAGTTAATTTCAATTTATTTATCGACGAGAAATTCTAATTGGCATCGAAATATCTTTTTGATCATAAAACTCCAAAATATTATTAACTTTGGCTTAAAAGCCTCCGAGCCAAAATCCAAAATATACTAAAAATACATAAAAGGGTACTTTAAAATTATGGGTCTTACACTATTGATGCCACATGAGTCCCATGACCCGTCGAGTCTCTTGGAGACAATACCAGGTTAGTATCATCTTCATCAATCATATAATACCTTTCTCCAATTAATTTACTACAACAACATATATCAACCATTGTTAGTATAATTTTACTCTCTTTCTCTTAGTAAATTAAAAATTTAAACATGAGTTCAAGTATAACATATTACTTGTTGCAGGTGAAATTAAAACTTGGGCAATATCCTTTCTATTTGTTTGGTGGTGGACTAAATCCTTTATCATTGAAAATATAGAAGATTATGGCCAGATTCCAAAATCAATCACTCAATGATGATATTAAATTTAGAGTGTTTTGTCTCCACATGTTGAGGGAAGCCTATAAAATCCCAAGATTTTGTGGTAAGGATTTTATGCTTTTCCTAGAGAAAGACAAACACCACCCCATCAAGTCCTACATTACCAATTTTTATAGTCAGCAAATATACAATTATACATGTAGAAAGAATAGATAATTTTTCAATAGAAAAAACTATTGTCTACATATATCGGCCATTTTGTCTGCTTCTTTATCTGTTAGCATTGCAACAAAGCCGTTGAAGCTGCATTTGTAATGATGAAGTACAGTTAGGACTTTGTTGTTGAATCGCTGAATATTTGAATAGTTTACCATTATTTTTCAGTTTCTTTATACAAAAGTACTAAAACAAAGTATTTGATGAAAAAATTGATGAAATATAACCTCTCTGCAACTTCTTGTAGCATTTTTTGATAGATGAATAGCAAAGAAGTTTCATCATTCATGTTATGGCCGGTGTAGATAATATAAGTCTACATTAGAATAAAACATATTTAGCATAAACAAGAAAAATGTACTTATTCTAGGCACAGTAATTAAGCCAGTAAACACATGAACCAAGATAATTTAATAAAAAGAATATAAGTGTATTTGCCTTCAGGTTATGGAGAAGTTGAGTACCATTTCAGCATAAGTGAAGTCAAAGTAAGGAGAAGAAGCAAAACACCAGCAGATGCCATTTTGAAACTAGTAATTAATGAAACAACAACAACCAACTGATTAATATAGTGTGTGTTATTAACACACATATCAACATATACACTACGAAAATATTAATCATATCAACATATTCCTTTGCATAAATTTGTGTTAAATTATATGTTAGTTAGCAAATGGTTCCAACAATTATAACTCGCCTACACTTCACCATAAAACGTATATGGGGATGGTTTCATTTAGATTTAAAAATTTGATTTCTTTAGAGACATTTTTTCATAAGTAACTTTACATTACCATACAAGTACAAGTTATTCCTCAAAATTCAATTTTAAAATATCATTACTAATTTTTTACCTCTATTTTTTTAATTGCCTATTTTTTCAAAATGATTTATATAAAATCCGAAACAAACATGTGATAATTAAAGTGTGAGAGATGAGAGACAGAACGTGAGAAGATAAAAAAAAAAAAAAAAAAATTAATCAAAAATAATAAAGGTATAGAAAATAGGAAATAAGACAGATACAATGAAAACATATAAATGAGAGAATTATGTACATAACATGTGAACAATAAAATAAAATTTTATGAGTAAATATAACCTTACAAATTAAAATTATGATTAGATAAAATAAAGATTTCCTGGCATATGACGTACTATGCATATTGAAGAGAACGGATCAAAATTAATAAATGAAAATAAACCTATTTTATGTATCTCAAGATCAAGATTCACTCAATATTAGTTTAAATAGTAACATGTGATTGTTAGATTAGTGCCATAACAATGCCTAACCAATTATATATAACCAGGTTAATTAAAAAATGTAAATTCCGTTGAAAGTTAAATGAAGTGAAATTAATTAAAGAAAAAAATAACCAAAGTTAATAAGAAACACTAATCTAAATAAATATTAAATTATGGATTTTTAATTAATGAAAGGTCAAAAAAACAACATAAAAAAATATTTACTTTTTTAATTTGAGTGTCTTTTGAATTAACAAGCTAGAGTGTTGTTTACTTTCTTTTTCTTGATAATTTTTGCATAAGTTAGTCAAGTGTTGATTGTTTGCATTTTCTGAAATTCAACTGAAAAGAATATAATTGTCTTTTCAATTTCACAGTTATAATGTTGAAGGAGAGCTGTGAGTATAAACATCAAAATGCATACTATAATATGTATGTGTGTATGTTTTGGAATCTGTTACGTAACAAAATATTTTAGGGAGAGAGAGATTCTAGTGGCTTTGTATTGAAGGTGTGGCTTTGTGTTGTGAAGAAGGAGAAGGAGAAGAAAAAGTATAAGAATAGTGAGAGAGAGATTATGAGTGAGTGAGAGTGAGAGTGAGAGTGAGAGAGAGAAGCACGAGTATTTATAGAGGAAGAAGAGTGAGTGAGTGTGTTCGCTTAGTAGGCAACACTTGCTCTCTTTCTTTTTAATTCAAATTTGATACATATTTAGTTTAAATTAGGTTTTACTCACCTTTCTTAATAATTTCTACCTCTAAAAATATTGAATACTGATATGTTATACATAAAATTTATTTAAAATTTAAATTTTATTTATAAAAATAAATAAATATAAAAAATGAATTCTAGAGTACAAGAGTACTTTTTTTAGGAAAATTTTCTTGTCCCTTTCGCAAAAAATCATCCCTAAACCCTCAATGACATCAATTGCTCAAAGTGCAACTAATACTCTTAGTACTATATGTGAGGTGTGTCCACATTTTTATTCTCTTAAATTAGTGGGAATCTTTTTTATTTTTCTACATAACATGCCAAAATATTTATTACACTCTATCAAAATAAAAAGAGGAAACAAAAGACACAAATCAATAATTAAATATAGATATGACATGACATGTATATGACATGACACTTATATATTAACATAAGATATTTGAAAAAACAAAGTTATTGAATATAATTAATGTTATTTCAATGTTGGATACGATTAATAACACTGTCAAACATTAGAATGCATGTTCGATAAAAAGTATGGATGTTGCTGGAAATTTATTATTTATTCGTTAAATGGTGAGATTGTATATCATTTATTCGTTAAGCCATTTCTCTAATTTATTTCAAATAAAAAAAAAAGTTACTTTTCTAATTAGTGTCAACAAGTTTAGTACTTAATAGTGAGATCTGAAAAATTTCTGGAAATAATATCTAGATTCTAAGCGAATTTATGTAGCAATTTTAGCATGATGAGATTGGAAAATATGTGACCTATGTGGTTCAATGTATGCAGAGTGAAAGTAAGGGACCACTAAGGGAATCTTTATATTTTAGGAAATCAAAACTTGAAATAAAGTGATAAACGTGATCCACTACATTTGATAAATCACTGAAGATGAATATGAAAACTCAATGACATTAACATTAAAATTTATGTCACGTATTTTCTCTGTATTAATTATTGATTCAACTAAGGTTAGTTAGAACAAAAAAAAGCTACCTTATAATATACTTGCACCATTTCTGTAAGAACCCTCAATAAGAAATAAACTATTTTCCTCTAAAAATATAAAGCTTAGAGACGGTGCATGTCTTCTTTTTTGTTTTACTAAACTAAATAATCTTAAAACTTCAACTATAATTATCTTTTTACTGACTATGTAATTACTTTATTTATTATATATATATATATATATATATGAGGATCAAACGTGTGATTAAATTATGAAATAACTCGCTCTCGTTTGTTTAATAATTAAAGTAATTAAAACTTTTTTAGTTATTCCACATCAATCACAATGGTTTTATTGGTTACTACACTTGCATTTGAATAAGTTGCATTTCACACAAGTTTCATATTATTAGGGTATTGGGAGTTGAATTTTGAGGGGAAAACTTTGTATATTTTGTTATATATTCAAGATCTTAAAACAAATTAAAACAATAAGATAATAAAATAATTATATAATATATCTCTCAATTCCATTTCATTTATTTAGTTTTTAAAACTTTATAGCTTCCTAATCTTCATATTTTATTTCATGAATTGATGTGTTTTGCAAACTTAGAAATGGTAGACGTTCCAGAGTCTAGCCATCAACCTCACAATCATGAAGCAATATCATTTGAGAATACTTAGTTGTTTTCATGAGTTTTAAAGTTTGATGTAGTTATTTTGTATGTTCAATATCTTTACTAATATTTTGGTTTTTGATGTAACTTTAAAATTCTATGTATGGATGTTATGTTATTACTTTTTAATAGATTCAATTATTTTTACTTAGTTTTGTGTATTTTAATTATATGCATAATGTTTATGAATATTTTTATTTTAATTTAAGATCAACTGTTATTTAATAAGCCATCAAAATAAAATTTATGAAAAATACAAGAAAAAATGTCACCCAAAAATAAAACAAAACTATATCAATTTGCGACGGTTCAAATCGTCGCAAAGAGTATTTAGAGGCGGCTGCAAACTGTTGCAATACTCAGTAGAAACAAAAACAACAACTGCATTTAACGACGGTTTGAACTGTTGCAAATATTATTTGAAGGCGGTTGGAGCGACGGTTTTTAGAACCGTCGCAAAATAGCCTCGCGATGCACGAATCTGCTGCAGTTATAAAACCGTTGCAATTGTGCAATTGCGGCGGATACAAACGCCGCAAATATCCTTTTTAACCGTCGCAAACTTGTTTTGTATGCCAAAAGTGGTATAGTATAGTGGATATATAATAATATATATATAATATATATATATTATATATATATATATAGTATATTATATATAGTACTATATATAAATATATATATATATTATATATTATATTATTACATTATATATATTATAACATACTTTTCATAATGATGAGTTGGAAAATGTAATAAGATGCAACGTGGGTACTAATACTATATACTATTTTGTGAGGTTTGTTACTTAATTTGTTCATCTTTCTTACTTTGTTATTACTATGTTTAATTTACAAACTTTGTTTCTGTCATGTATTAGAATTAGTGACATCTAGCTTATTGGAGTTGTTTTATCAATTTCTATTAAACTTCACTTTGATACTTTTGGCTTTTCTTGCACTCGATCGTTGTGCTTAGTTAGCGTTATTATTTAATAACTAGATTATGGTCCACGCGCTGCGCGGATATTAATTAATTAATTTATAAGTTTTATAAGTAATATTTTATGTAATTATAAATATAGTTATCTTATAATATTATTTTATTGATTGTAATAATTGAATATGATTAGGAAAACTAAAATTGAAGGAAAATCATGTTTATTACAATAATCTAATTTAAATTTTAAAATATTTTATAAAAATTCGTATGATAACTTATTATATAGATAATTGTTTGACTCATTGTACTTTGATTGTTAATTTATTTTTCAACATATAATGATATTTGTATTTATTTGACGAAATAAAATGTAAAATACAAACCCAAAAATAAGATGTAAAAATTTAAATATGATTTACTATTTAATATTTTTATTTTAAAAAAATGTTAATGTTGAATTATATTGTAGCGTAGTCTAAATTTGTTTGTTTTTTATTAGGATATTTTAATTGCGAGCATGAGAAGTTGTGTAAATAAAAAAATTATTTGAATTATATTACATCATCAAAAGTTTATAAAAAAAAATAAGTTATTGTGGCATCGGAGTCTATTTTAAATATATATAATAGATAGTAGATTTAATAATTAGAAGTAACGTTTTAAATAAATTTTTCACATATTCGTATTTTTATGATTATTTTTAATAAATTTATGTATTTTCTGTCATAGAGAATATTATATTTATTTTTATAAATGTTACTTAAAAAAATGGATTAACATTATGAGAAATTTAATTTTTAACGTATAAATCATTAATTTCACCATAAGTGAAATAATATAATTGTTCATAAAAAGAAGAATTAAATAAAGAATATTTATGTCGATATTTCTGAGTGATTAGGTGGTTTTTTTTATTGAATTTAATGACTATAATATAAATTATTACCATTGATAAATGACTAATAATATTATATAATAGTTTATAAATTTATTATAAAATAACTTATAAAATCATTTTGATAATATTATCAATTATAAATTATTGTCACATTGTAAAATAATTTCATAAGTTTTATAAGTAATATTTTATGTATTATAAATATAGTTAACTTATAATATTTATTTATTGATTTGTAATACCTTGAATATGATTAGGAAAATTATTGATTTCTAAAATAAATTTATAAGTTTTATAAGTAATATATTTATGTTATTATAATATAGTTATCTTATAATATTACTTTATTGATTTGTAATAATTGAATATGTTTAGGAAATTAAAATGAGGAAAAATCATGTTTATCACAATCATCTAATTTAATTTTTAAAATATTTTGTAAAATTCATATGATAACTTATTATATATGATAATTATTTGACTCATTGTACTTGATTGTTAATTTATTTTTCACATATAATAGTATTTGTATTTATTTGGCCGAAATTAAAATGTAAATACAAACCCAAAAATAAGATGTAAAAATTTATAATATGATTTTACTATTTAATATTTTTTATTTTAAAAAATATTAATGTTGAATTATATTGTAGCGTAGTCTAAATTTATTTGTTTTATTATTATGATGTTTTAATTGCGAGCATGAGAAGTTATTGTAAAAAAAATAATATTGAACATATATTTCATCAACATTTTGTAAAAAAAAAATAAGTTGTTGTGGCATCGGGAGTCTATTTTAATATATATATAATAGATATGATAGATTTTAAAAATGGAAGTAACGTTTTTAATAATTTTCATATTATTCGTATTTTATGATATATTTTGATAAATTTATGTACTTTTCTGTCAAAATAGAATATATATTTTTATTTTATAAAGTGTTACTAAAAAATGATTGATTGAGTAATTAGATTTTAACGTTAATCATTACTCACAATAAGTAAATGATATATTGTTCATAAAAGAAAATTAAATAAGAGAACAATTTATATCGATATTTATGAGTGATTAGGTGATTTTTATTTAATGACTAATAATATAAATTATTACCAGGTAAATGACTAATAATATTATTAAATAATAATATAAAAATAGTTATATAAATTTATTATAAAATTAACTATTAAAATAATTTGATATAATATAAATTATAAATATATTATCAAATTGTAAAATAATTTATAAATTATAAATTTTTCTATAAATATTGTAAATAATTTATAAGTAATATTTTATGTATTATAAATATAGTATAACTTATATTATTACAATTGAATTGTAATAATTGAATATGATTTAGGAAAATTAAAATGAGGGAAAATCATGTTTATCACAATCATCGCCAATTTAATTTTTAAAAATATTTTGTAAAATTAGATGATGACTTATATATTATTTAGGATAATTGTTTAACTCACTTACTTTGATTAACAATTTATTTTCAACAATATAATGTACTTGTATTTATATGATGAATATAAAATGAATAAAATACATATCCAAAAATAAGATATAAAAATTTATAAATATAATTTGACTATTTAATATTTATTAATTATTAAACAATGTTAATGATGAATATATGTAAAGCGTAGTCTAAATTTATTTATTATATATTAAGTAACTTAATTGCGAGCATGAGAATGTTCGTTATACAGTGCAAAAAAGATTTAATTTGAATATATTCTCATAACAAGAGTTGAAATTATATTTAGTAAAGATTTACATTATACTTATAATCAAGTTTAGGTATTTAAAAGTTTAACTATTTGTTTGATCATTATTGTATGATTTATTAGGTTATGTGTGATATGTACCAAAACAAATTTATTGAACAAAATATTTTATATATGTAAAATGCAATACTTTAACATCAATTTTAGATATTTAAATAAGTTTTAACTATTTACGTTGTGCATGAATTATAGTTATGTGCTGATATTTACCAAAAATAATAGTTATTAAAAAATAATTTAATCTAGCCAATACCTTCGAATTGTTCATTTATTTTTTAAATTCAAATTTCATCTATCAAAAGAAAATTAAAATAAAAAACAGCATTCAATTATAATATAAATTTAAATTGATAAAAATTAGTGTTACATATATTTTCAAACACATATATATAATTAAACTTTTGTTATTATATTTTTTTAATATATCATATATTATAATTTAAATAAATTGTGTATTTTAATAACTGAAGTAACTTTTTTAATAATTCATATATTCTTATTTTATGATTATTTTTTTAATAATTTGTGTATTTTTTATCAATAGAATATATGTTTTTATTGTATTAATGATACTAAAAAAATGGATGACATAAATTAAAGAAATTAATAAATGGATCCTATTAATGAGTAATTAATTTTTAACGTATAAAATCATTACTCACCATAAGTGAATAATATAATTGTCCGAAGATATTTATAGTCGATATTTATTAGTAATTAGGTGGTTTTTTCCATTGAATTAATGACTAATAATATAACGTTATACAAATGACTAATAATATTATAGAAAAATTATAAATTTATGCTAAATAAATTATAGAAATTAATTTGATAATAATATAAATTATAATATAATTATTAAAAATGGAACCGACGATTATAAGTTATAAATTCATTATAATAATTGTAAAAAATATTTTATAATACTTCATATAATTATAAATTATTATAAAATAATATTATCAATACATTTTAGACTCGGTATTAAAGAAATTGTGGAAGAGATGATAAATATGGATTAAAGAGTTGTGAATTTTCAAAATTTTATTAATTAAGAAAGCACTGATTGACGAGGGTGAGAAAGGAGGATAGGTCCACCATGACGTAATTGGTCTGATGTAATACTAAAGTATAGGTGGATTAAATATAATTACTGTGGATTAGCGGGTGGTATGTGTGTACGACTGGAGTCTGTTTAAATATTATATAAAATAACACATTATAATTTTTTATTAAGGAAAGATTTATGATTTCTTATACATAGAGGGTCATATTAAGAAGTAATGTAATTTTTATCGACCATGCAAGTTCTAGCTCTAACTCTTATGCTAACCATAGAGTTAAAACATGGTAGAATTTGTGTTTCTGTTTATGATGGATTAATAATCAGTTTTCAGTTTTTTTCATGAATGTCTCAAATTATCATCCTTTTCTATATGATATTGATTTTATGAAGGTTTATGTTTGTCAGTTTTATATGAAAAAGATATTTGAATTTTGTATCAGTTATTTTGAGACTGAAAATAAATTGTATAAAATGCAACATTTTGAAGATACGAAGCAACAGGGTGGTTGAGAAAAATGGTTGGAGTTGTTGCAGCTAAAGATTTACCAGCAGAGCCTTCTGAGGAAGAATTTAAGCTTGGATTGAGGAATGGAATCATTCTTTGTAATGTTCTTAACAAGGTTAACCTGGTGCCTGTATCCAAGGGTCAGTTTAGATGAGAGAGAGAGAGAGAGAGAGAGAGAGAGAGAGAGAGAGAGAGAGAGAGAGAGAGAGGAGAGAGAGAGAGAGAGAGAGAGAGAGAGATGATGAGAGAGAGAGAGAGAGAGAGAGAGATGAGAGAGAGAGAGGAGAGAGAGAGAATGAGAGAAGAGAGAGATGAATGGAGGGAGATGAGAGAGAGAGAAACACAAATATAGTAGGTTATTATAGATGGAAGATAATACAGAGAAGGGTGTAAGAGATGAAATGGCCTAACTGTTTATAATGTCTCTCAACTGGTAAGTGTGTTCTTTAGCATAGACATTCTCCTCTAAATTAACAATCTAGTGAGTGTGAATACATTTGAAATGCACTAATTTTTAAGTCAAATTTTATAGAATTTGGTTCAAATTCATTACACTAAATTGGTGTACTAATTCATCAAATAGTTATAAGGGGACACATGATGTATTTGGGAGGTTTTGTCGCACCTCTCTTAATAGTTTTCCTACCACCAAAAGTTAGAATAATGATATATTATAGTTCATAAAATTAATTTAAAAAATAGTACTATTTATTTTATAAAATTAATTTAAAATATAACAATTTATAAGAATTGTAGAGTACACAGAGTATTGTTTATTTTTATTTTAGGAAACTTACTGTATCGTTCCTAATAAATCAAAAAATGCAGCTAATGTTCAAATTGACACGACTATTTAAGAGTGGTGAGTTGGAGCGTGGTCCACTTTGGATCAAACTTCAATTGATGCTTTCAGTACTATATGTGAGGTTAATTTGGTCCACATTTTTATTCTCTTAAATTAGTGCTGGAATCTGTTCTATTTTGTACGTAACATGTAAAAGTATTTAGTACACTCATCTCTATCAAACTAAAAACATGAAACAAAATCACAAATTAATTATTAAACACATTATATCAACACAGACATCGTATGTATACGATCGTACCGACACTGATATTTTCAGCATTCAATATTTCATTAAATAAGTGTAATTGAATTAATCAATATGTCATTATGTTATTTCAGTGTCCGACACGATCGACAATACTGTCAAACATTGAAATGCATATATATTATCTCAAGTATAAATGCTAAGATTGTATATCCTAACGGTTAGCAAGTTAATTAAGTCATTTCTCCTAATTTAGTTTAAAATTAAAAAAAAAAAAAAATAACTTCTCTAATTAGTGTTAACAACTTTAATACTCAATAATTCCTTTTTCTTTCAAGGGGCTTTGTATTGGAGGTGTGGCTTTGTGTTGTGAAGATGAAGAAGGAGAAGAACATATATATATATATATATATATATATATATATATAGGAGAGAGAGAGAGAGAGGAGAGATTATGAGTGAGTGAGGGCGAGAGAGAGAGATTATGAGTGAGTGAGGGCGAGAGAGAGAAGCATGAGTATTTATAGAGGAAGAAGAATAGAAGGGTGTAAGAGATGAATGAGCCTAAAGTGCTTATAATGTCTCTCAATGGTAAAGTTGTTGTTAGCATGTTAGAGACGTTGTCCTAACTAGCATCTAGTGAGTGTTAAGTGTGAATAGCATGTGGCTGCATTAATTTTATAGTCTCAAATTTGATAGATATTAGGTGTCAAATTTATAGACTGTAGGAAGTACTAGATTCATGTTTATTTATTATATGGAAACACATAGTATCTGTATCGTCTCCTCCATAAATCAAAATGCAGCTAATGTTCAAAATGACACCACTATTTAAGCATGTTGAGTTTGGAGCGATGGTCCACTTTGATCAAAATGCAGGTGATGGCTCTCAGTATTGAGGGTTAATTTGTCCAACATTTGCTATTCTCGTAAATATGTGGGATCTTGTTCGATTTTTTTGAAATAACATGTAAAAATATTTATTACACTCTTTATCAAACTAAAACATAGAAACAATCACAAATCAACTATATAAACACATATATTGAACACAGACATCGTATAATGTATATACGGATAGCCGACACTGATATTTCAGCATTCAAATATTATACAAACATAAAAGAAAGTTAATTGACATCAATAGGTCGAATGTATAATTTCATGTCCGACATGATCGACAATGACTGTCCAACATTGAATGCATTTTTCCATCGTAAATTAAATGTAAGACATTATATATCTAACGGTTAGCAAGTTAATATATCATTTCTCTAATTTATTTAAAACTGAAAAAAAAATCAATCAATCTAAATTAGTAGATCAACAACTATAATTGGCATAATTCTTTCTCTATCAGGGACTTTGTATATTGAAGGTGTGGCTATTGTGTTGTGAAGATGAAGAAGTAGTTGACATATAGTTAAATATATAAGTCTAACTTTGAATAATATTATTATATACAGTATGAAGACAACATATATTGGCTACATGTGATTGCAGTCTCACATCCTACAGTGGGGGAGAATATTGACTTAGCCAAGGCTATATAATGGGTTTTGTTCCTTTGTTTTCAAATGCACCATTCAGCATATAGCACTTTAAGCTTGTTACTGACTTAGTTTAAATATTTGCTTGTAAGAGTGTGTTGTACCCATGTGTCTGGGGTGTCAGTGAGAGAAGTTATGCGTTGTAACAATTTTCACATAGTATTAATTCTCTGGTTGCCGGTTTAGGCAGCGGTCGTGGTTTTTTATCCGGTTTTGGAGTTTCCACGTATATTCTTTGTGTTGTGATTGTGTCTTAATTATTTTAACTTATGCTATTTTTCCCAACAACTCGTATCAGACCCAAGGTTCGGAGGTTCGTAGGATAATTTTTCTTAGTATGCTTGTGGTTGCAGTTTTGTCTGATCTTTCCACATCAGAAAAGAATTATCCTTGGTATTGTTAGGGGAAAGGTGATACTGCGAAAGTGCTGTTTAGGGAGGTTTTGGCTAAGGAAAGACTTGGTATTTAAGCGTGTCTGTTGTGACCCACCTCTCTTTCCTGGAAACTTACCTGGTGCACAGTTTACAGTATGCGTGCAGCTGCTATGTCTTATTCAAGCGTTATGAAGTTTGACATAGGGAAGTTTGATGGAAGAATCAACTTTGTCTTGTGGAAAGTACAAGTCAAGGATGTGCTTATACAATCTGGATTACACAAGGCGTTGAAAGGAAACACTTCCAACATGGAGGACGACAAAAGTGGGAGGAACTAGATTTGAGAGCTGCAAGTGCAATTCGTCTGTGTTTGGCAAAGAATGTTCTTGCGAATGTGCAGAATCTGTCATCAGCCAAGCAACTCTGGGAAGAAGCTTGAGGTTATATCAGGCTAAGGCCATCTCAATCGGTTGTTGTTGAAAGAGCAATTCCACAATCTGCGCATGGATGACGGGTACGGAAAATCTCTCTGATCATCTTAGTACTTTGAAATAATATTGTCTCTGAGTTGGAATCTATCAAAGTTGAGATTGATGATGAAGATAAAGCGTTAAGGCTCATTTTGTCCCTTCCACCTTCCTTATGTTCATCTTAAACCTGTTTGATGTATGGAATGAAAGTTTGAGTTTGAAGAAAGATTGCAACTAAAATTATTTTCTGAAGAAAGGGAGAATGAAAAATGATGAAAGCACTTCATCAAAACTCAATGTGTGCTGACTATAAGTGGGCTAATGGGAAGAAGATACATGCAAAGAATTTGGTGTGCTGGGAGTGTGGAAAGTCTGGGCATGTGAAGAGAGAAATTGTCCAGGAGAGCAGTATCTGAAAAGACTCTGAGACAAGTGCTGGCAAGGTCTCCCTTGTTTGGGGAGATGATGTGATCTCATCTAGAAGATAAAGTTTGTCCTTATGGTATTTCCGCTATACATGAAAAAGGACAAGTTTATTGCTAGCGGATTCAGAACAGCACACGGGCATTGGTTGGCATTGATGCAAGGTGTGTGGTGATGTGTCGATGGCTGAAGAACTTCCTGGAAGCCAACATGGGAGTTGCACCATAAATCTCAGCTAGGTTTCGACATGCGAAAATTCTTGGGATGGTTTAGTTCCAAGTGAAGTGTACTTTTGATGGTGGAGTATGATTGTCGGTAAGACAATGGAAGCGGAAGCTGTAACTCTTACAATCAAGGTGGAGATTGTTGGGGTTGATTGCAAGTCCCACATCCTTTAGTGTGGGAGAAATAAGGAGAAGCCAAGGCTATATATTGGGTTTTGGTCTTGTTTTCAAATGCACCGGTCAGCAATAGCACTTTAAGCTTGTATCTGACTTAGTTTAAATATTTGGCTTTGTAGTGAGAGTGTGGTTGTACTGGGGTGTCAGTGAAGAGAAGTCTATGTGTTGTAACAATTTTCACATAGTTATTAATCTCTAGTTGCCGGTTTAGGCAGCGGTCGTGGTTTTTCTCAGAGTTTTGAAAAGTTTCCACGTATTATTCTTTGTTGTGATTGGTGTCTTAATTCTTTTTAACTTATGCTATTTTTCCCAACATATATATATAATATATATATAGTATATATAATATATTAATATTAATATATATATACTATATATAGTGTGATTTATATTATATAATATATAGAGAGAGAGAGAGAGAGAGTATGAGAGAGACGAGAGAAGAGATCATGAAATGTGGTGCACAGCGCGCATAGAGATATTTATAGAGGAAGAAGAAGAAAGGGTGTAAAGAGATGAATGTGCCTAAATTGCTTATAATATCTCTCAAGAGTTAAAGTGTTGTTAGCATGTTAAAAGACATTTCTCTAATTAGCATATAGTGAGTGTGAATTGTCAATAGCATGTGAACTGCACTAATTTTTATTTCAAATTTGATAGATATTTGGTTCAAATTCCTTACACTAAATTTTGTACAAGAGTATTGTTTATTTTATTTTAGGAAAATTTACTTGTATCGTTCCTAATAAATCAAAAAATGCAGTTAATGCTCAAAATGACACTGAGTATTTAAGCATAGTGAGTTGGAGCGTGGTCCACTTTGCTCAAATGCAGGTGGTCCTCTCAGTACTATATGTGAGTTTATTTTGTCACATTTTCATTCTCTTAATTAGTGGGAATCTTTTCTATTTTGTACATAACATGTAAAAGTATTTATTACACACTCTATCAAACTAAAAAAACATGAAACAAAAATCACAAATTAATTATTAAACACATATATCGACACAGACATCGTATGTATACGATATCGACACTGATAAATTTCAGCATTCAATATTTGAAAAAATAAATTAATTGAATTAATCAATATGTCAATGTTATTTAGTGTCCGACCCGATCGACAATACTGTCAAACATTTAAAATGCATATATAATCAAAAGTATAAATGCTAAGATTGTATATCCTAACGGTTAGCAGTTTAATTAAGTCATTTCTCTAATTTAGTTTAAATTAAAAAAAAAATCACTTCTCTAATTAGTGTTAACAACTTTAATACTCAATAATTTTTTTTCTTTCAAGGGTCTTTGTATTGGAGGTGTGGCTTTGTGTTGTGAAGATGAAAGAAGGAGAAGAATATATATATATATATATATATATATATATATATATATATAGAAGAGAGAGAGAGGAGAGAGAGAGAGAGAGAGATTATGAGTGAGTGAGGGTGAGAGGGAGAAGCATGAATATTTATAGAGGAAGAAGAATAGAAGGGTGTAAGAGATGAATGAGCCTAAATTGCTTATAATGTCTCTCAATGGTAAAGTGTTGTTAGCATGTTAGAGACGTTTGTCTAACTAGCATCTAGTGAGTGTTAAGTGTGAATAGCATGTGAACTGCATTAATTTTTAGTTCAAATTTGATAGATATTAGGTTCAAATTCATTACATTAAATTTGGTACTAAATTCATCAAATCTTTTATATGGGGACACATATGTATCTGTGAGGTTTTGTCCACCTTTCTTAATAGTTTCTCCTTCACAAAAAAATGACACTGAGTATTTAAGCATAGTGAGTTGGAGTGTGGTCCACTTTGCTCAAAATGCAGGTGGACCTCTCAGTACTATATATGAGGTTAATTTGTCCACATTTGCATTCTCTTAAATTCGTGGGAATCTTTTCTATTTTTGTACATAACATGTAAAAATATTTATTACACTCTCTATCAAACTAAAACATGAAACAAAATCACAAATCAATTATTAACATATATATCACACAGACATCGTATGTATACGATACCAACACTGATATTTCAGCATTCAATATTTAAAAAAAAAAAATAATTGAATTAATCAATATTTCAATGTTATTTTAGTGTCCGACATGAACGACAATACTGTCCAACATTGAAATGCATATTCGATCAAAAGTATAAATGCTAACATTCTATATCCTAACGGTTAGCAAGTTAATTTAGTCATGTCACGACCCAAAAATTTAATGCCGTGACCGGCGCACAAGCTATACTCCTAGCTTGGCAAGCCTATCAATTAACTTAACAATTAAACAACTAAATCGCTCTTTAACCGTTAAAAATATATGTATGCTTTTTCTCGAAATTTCGACAGAGTATCCTCTGTAACTTCAACGTTCCCAAATTTTGTAAAATCCCTGTTCAGCTTTCAATCCAGTCATAATTCAGATAACATAATCAAATTTGCTTAATACACTCTTCCAAAAAAAAACTTAATAGACTTTTCTAGACTCCAAAATAGCTGCAATTACATAGACTCGACAAATGTTACAAAATGAGGTCCTCAATCAAAAGGCCTACCAAAAAGAAGTTTTGTTGAGACTTGAATCAAATAATTAGATTCTACTTAGCTGCTTGCGAATCTGAAAAATAATAAGCAACATAAGGGGTAAGTCACAAAGAGTTTAGTGAGGAGACAACAATGCACACCATCAATTAGAAAGGAAACACAAAAGCACGAGTAACTGTTTAATCGCTGACAAAAAATATTAAAAATCCAGTGATAACGAAACGAAATCAAATGAACAACCCTAAAATCATTATAAAAGTCAAACAAATAACAATACAAATTTTAGAACCAAGAGCGCGTATCTAGTGATACCCTCTCCTCCTAAGATGCCTTTCCCTTAGGGGCGGCTCCATCTAACGGATGGCCCTCTCCCCTCATTCCGCACGCATCGCACGATCCAATTAGGGAGCTTACATCTCGTTGATAGCCCTCTCCTCCTACGGATACCTCTCTCGTAAGGGCGGCTCCATCTAACGGTTAACTCTCCCTAATCAACACGTGGTAACTAGGTGCACCTAACGCAGTTAACGATTTAATAACAATAACACCGAATTCCCAAAACGCGCATTTAAAATCATTTCATCGTAATTCGTGAAAAAACATATTCAATCGCATAACAAATTCAAGATTTATACTTTAAATCATACGTAAATCAAATTAATAACATATTATATAACAACGACCGTTAAATTAAATAATTGACGAAATCGAGATAAAATTCAAAGGTTGTGTTTCCCAAATTTTTCAATAAATACTTTAATATAGAAAACAAGTAAAATAATAATAATAGCATATAAATATATGACGATGATCGTCGTCAACTCACAGTTATGGAGAATCGTCTAAGTTGCTCTCCAACAACTCTCAGAGTAGCCGCAAGGTCTCAGTTGACAAATCTGAGTATAAAAAATATTTCCAAACTTTAGAGAAATTTATTCAAAGTTTAACTACCTCTAGAAACTAATCAACATCATTTAAATATACTCTAAACACGAAATAGATTTTTACTCAAAACTACATATTTCTATGATTCATACTAGATTAAGTGTTCATTTACCTCAATGAGTCTCAATAAACCACTTTCAAGAGATGTACCCTTTTACCTTCCTTAGCACAAAACCCTAACCCAAAACTCTAACCAAACGAATTGTAGAGTTTGGAAATTAAGCTTGTGGGGATGGTTAAATCTCTTTTAAGGATTGATGGTTTGCGTAATAGTGAGAAGAAGCAAGGAGAAGAGAAGGAAAGAAAGAAAGAAAAAACAACAAAAGGGGGGGGGGGAGTGTTGCCAAGAGGAGAGAGAGAAATTTGGAGAAATGAGGGAGTGAGAATGAGTAGGGTTAATTTGTTTTTATTTATATATTATATTATTATTATATTATTATTATATTAATTATTTATTTAATTTTGGCACGGGACGTGTCAATCTTCTCCCCTTATAAAAATTCGTCATCGAATTTATTTAATAAATACCACCTTGAGTTTCAACATAAGTGTGGGTACTTTACGCAGATAACTTCTTCGGGTTCCCAAGTAGTTTCTTCGCCGGATGGACCACGCCAAAGAACTTTTACTAAAATGATATAGCTCAATTGGTAGTGGGATCTGTGTGGAGGCGGTATTTATCCCCCAGGTACCGGGCTCAAATCCCAAGGAAGGCAAAAACTCGTCAGATTTCCATTGGGGGCGGAAAGAGGGGGGCGAGAAGGTCGTGAGGTGGCACCGCCGGTAACGGTAATGGCCGGGGTGTTACAAGTCATTTCTCTAATTTATTTTAAATTAAAAAAAAAATCACTTATCTAATTAGTGTCAACAACTTTAATATTCAATAATTCATTTTCTTTATAGGAGATTTGTATTGAAGGTCTGGCTTTGTGTTGTAAAGATGAAAGAAGTAGAAGAATATATATATATATATATATATATATATATAGAGAGAGAGAGAGAGAGAGAGAGCGATTATGAGTGAGTGAGGTGAGAGAGAGAAAGCATGAGAAGAAGAAGGTGTAAGAGATGAATGTGCTAAATTGCTTATAATATCTCTCAAGAGTTAAGTATTGTTAGCATGTTAAAAGACATTTCTCTAATAGCATATAGTGAGTGTGAATTGCCAATAGCATGTGAACTGCACTAATTTTATTCAAACTATGATAGATATTTGGGTTCAAATCTTACACTAATTGTTTACTAAATTCATCAAATCTTTATATGGAGATACATATGTATGATTGTGGAGGTTTGTCACCTTTCTTAATAGTTTCTATCCTCCAAAAAGACAGAATATGATATATTATACATAATTAATTCTAAATAGTACTATTTATTTTTAAAATTAATTTAATTATTACAATTATAAAAATTGTAGAGTACAAGAGTATTGTTTATTTTATTTTAGGAAAATTACTTGTATCGTTCCTAATAAATCAAAAAATGCAGTTTAATGCTCAAAATGACACTGAGTATTTAAGCATAGTGAGTTGGAGCGTGGTCCACTTGCTCAAAATGCAGGTGGTCCTCTCAATACTATATGTGAGGTTAATTTGTCCACATTTGCGTTCTCTTAAATTCGTGGGAATTCTTTTCTATTTTTTATACATAACATGTAAAAATATTTTATTACACTCTCTATCAAACTAAAACATGAAACAAAATCACAAATCAATTATTAAACATATATATCGACATAGACATCATATGTATACGATACCAACACTGATATTTCAGCATTCAATATTGTCGCGGCATAAAATTTCGAGTATTTCTCGAATTCAATGGAGTCGCCACCAAAATTTATTTTAAAATAGGGAAAATATTGGGAAAAACCTAAAAAATAGTAAAAATAAAAAAAAAATATGGTCTTTGAAACCAAATTTTGAGTTCGAGAGTCGATTATGCGTAGGGAAGGTTTAGCACCCTACGACATCCGTTAAAATACGGTTACCTATAATTAATTCCTGCAAAAATAATATTAACTATAAGTATATTTATTTTTCTTTATTATTAAATATGAAATAACAATTATTACTATACTTAAAAATATGATTTTGAAATAAATATGTACTTAACAAATAAGGACAAAAAAAAGAAATTTTTATTTATGTGCTTGACAAGAATGTGATCTGCTCCTACGTATCTCCCGGTGCGATGGAGAAGTCAAGCTACGTAGTTCTTGGTAGAAAATGTGGAGTGTTGATTGCTTTTAAATAAATTGCATTTTGTTATTTAGAAAAATTAATTTTGACGAACAAAACGAAAACTGCTTGATTTGAAGTAATGTATTTTAAAATCATGAATTTTAAGCGATCGAGTTGTACAACTCGTGTCTCAAAACTCAAGGACTAGAAAAGATGTCACAATCTAATTTAACATTTTTTGAGATATTGATTATTTATTTTTTTAAGTAGAGTTTTAGACCATCAAGTATGTTACAACTTGGTGTCTTAAACGACTCCAGGATTTAAAAAAAAGATAATTATATTAAATTTAAAAAAATTGATTTTAGAGATCTATTATTTATAAGAATAAGTTTTAGAACTATCAAAAATAATAAATTAGTATTATGTAACTCTGAATTTAAAATACATTTTTGATAATTTTATGATTAATTTGTTATGATTTTTAATTTTTTATTTATTTGTGAAAGATGAGATTTAGAACCACCAAATGGGTCACAACTTGTGTTCTTATAAATCAAAGATTAAAAGATGTCACATCTAGTTAATTTTAATGAAAATATATTATTAATTTTATTTTATTTTCTCTCTCCTTTTTAGAGATAAAAAAAGACAACAAGAAAACTAAATATTAAATAGTTAAATAATTCTTCAAAATAAAATTAATAATAAACACGAAAATAAAATAACAAAAGAAAAATTATATGAACTTGCAACTTAATCTATTAAAAAAAATATATTTTAATATTAATTAAAAAAAATTGTTATAATGTAAATAAAAGATATTATGTTAGTTAATTATGTTCATAATTTTTTATAAATAAACATAATTAATTATTTTAAATGTAGTAAACATACCAAATAATAATTTAATAAGATAAATGCATTACTAATGTGTAGAATAGATGAACAACAGGCTAAACCTATACGCATAAACAATTGGAACAATCCTTGCCGTAAAAAAAACTAGGGTCTAACCAAACCACTGGTAATAGATTTTAGATTCCAAGGAGACAACGCTACAAAACAAATCTTACAAACAAAATATTCACACACCCATTTCAAACGCACAAAATTTAAGCCAAACGCCAACAAATATGAACAAAAATCTCATAAACAAAATAAAGAGAAAATACATGCCTTTCTGATGCGGCTGAAGATGATGTGCGGGGTTCTCTGTTCTATTTGGTCGTTGTTAAGATGTGTGGTTTGAATATCTTTGTGCCTATGGATTTGGGTTTATTGCAGATGGATCTGGGTTTTGTTGCGGGCAAAATTTGTTTCTTCTACCTTTCTCCTCGTTTACTAATCTTCTCTCCTTTCTCTTCCAGATTTTTTTTTAGAATTTTTCTCTTCCAAAAATGTCCTCCCCTCTTTGTAAAAAAAAGATTTATTTAATAGAGTTTTTTTTTATCTGATTAGTTGCTTTCTGGTCTGCCTGACCTGATTTGATTTTTATTGTAATTTATTTTTGGCTTTATTTTTGGTTGTAAATTTGATTTTAATTGAATTTAAAATTATAACTTGATTTAGCATTTGTAAATTGATGAACCTACTTATTGTAAATATAATTACTTCTTTTTTAATATATATTTTCTTTTTTTATATTTGTTTTCAAAATGGACAAAATTAGGGGTACTACAGCTGCCCCTATTTAATTATATTTACTTGAAAAAATGAAAAATATGAATAACAAAATGGTATTCGTTTTCATGTTATCAGGTAAAAGATAAGTAATATAAGGACCTAAATTTTGTCCAATAACAAACACATGTGTTAAAGTGCATTTGAAATGTTAAAGTGGGAATGATGCAAACTTTGGTTGAAATATGCAAAATAATCGTCTTCGGATTAATTACCGATGCGTAGATCGACAGAAATAAAAAATGATCGTCTTCGGATTGGTTACCGATGCGTAGATCTATAGAAATTAAAAATGATCATCTTCGGATTGGTTACCGATGCGTAGATCTATAGAAAAAATGATCGTCTTCGGATTGGTTACCGATGCATAGATCGACAGAAAAAATGATCGTCTTCTGATTGGTTACCGATGCGTAGATCGACAAAAATGAAGGTGATCGTCTTCGGATTGGTTGCCGATGCGTGGATCTATAGAAATTAGAAAATGATCGTCTTCAGATTGGTTACCGATGCGTAGATCTATAGAAAAAATGATCGTCTTCGGATTGGTTACCGATGCGTAGATCTATAGAAATTAAAAATGATCATCTTCGGATTGGTTACCGATGCGTAGATCTATAGAAAAAATGATCGTCTTCGGATTGGTTACCGATGCGTAGATCTATAGAAATTAAAGTGATCGTTTTCAGATTGGTTACCGATGCGTGGATCTATAGAAATTAAAAATGATCGTCTTCGGATTGGTTACCGATGCGTAGATCTATAGAAAAAATGATCGTCTTCGGATTGGTTATCGATGCGTAGATCTATAGAAATTAAAAATGATCATCTTCGGATTGGTTACCGATGCATAGATCTATAGAAAAAATGATCGTCTTCGGATTGGTTACCGATGCGTAGACCTATAGAAATTAAAGTGATCGTCTTCGGATTGGTTACCGATGCGTGGATCTATAGAAATTAAAAATGATCGTCTTCGGATTGGTTACGATGCGTAGATCGTAATTGGTCCAATCTTGAAGGTAGATAAAGAGGATAAGTATATGATACTTGCAATTCAAATGATAAGGTATGAATGATTCATGCGTGTGTAATGCATTGAGTATAAGTAAAGTGTCAATGAAGATGCATGGATCATGTGAGTATGAGTAAATTATGTGTCATGCATTATAGATAAATTTTTGTTCTTTCTTTGATTCCCCGATCCTTATGCTTTTCTCTGTCCAAGACTCAATGGATGAATAAAGACAAATATTGTTTCCACATGATGACTCTTCGTATCTATCGAATGGCCGCTTTTTCGAAGTGAAGCAAAAATCCATTGTTTAAAATGACTACCCTCCTTATTATTCTTCACACACTCGTATATCTTGAGAATCAAACGAGTTCCCGTGTATATTTTCAAGTGTCAAAATGTTTAAAATATTTTTATAGGCAATATTTATAGGCAATATTTTCCACGAAAATCCTTTTTTATAGGCAATATTTTCTTTAACACCAAGTCCCCTTCTTGAAACTCTCGAGGACGGACTTTTTTCTCGTATGCCTTTTTAAGTCTTTTTTGATATAGCTGGCCATGACATAGAGCTATCATCCTTTTTTCTTCTATGAGATTTAACTGGTCAAATCGTGATTGAACCCACTCAGCCTCTTCCAGTTTTGTTTCCATCAAGACTCTGATCGAGGGAATTTCAACTTCAATGGGAAGTACCGCTTCCATTCCATACACCAATGAGAAAGGAG
This sequence comes from Cicer reticulatum, assembly GCA_002896235.1. Classification (NCBI taxonomy): domain Eukaryota; kingdom Viridiplantae; phylum Streptophyta; class Magnoliopsida; order Fabales; family Fabaceae; genus Cicer; species Cicer reticulatum. Next base: position 27,766 of record PGWS01036753.1, read on the forward strand.
TTGCCCCTGTTGATGTACGAACAGAGATTCTATAGCCATGTAATGCAAAGGGAAGCATTTCATGCCAATCCTTATACGTCTCCACCATCTTTTGTATGATCTTCTTGATATTCTTATTTGCTGCTTCTACAGCTCCATTCATTTTCGGACGATATAGCGAAGAATTATGGTGCTGAATTTTGAAACTATCACACAACTCTTTCATCATTTTGTTATTCGAATTAGTCGCGTTATCAGTGATTATCTTGTTTGGTAAGCCATATCGACAAATCAATTCTCTTTTGATGAATTTGACAACCACACTTCTAGTCACATTGGCATAAGAAGCTGCTTCAACCCATTTTGTGAAGTAATCAATAGCTACCAAGATAAACCGGTGACCATTGGAAGCTTTTGGTTCGATGAGTCCAATAACATCCATCCCCCACATTGAAAACGGCCATGGTGATGTTAAAACATTCAAAGAGGTGGGCGGTACACGTACTTTATCAGCATATATTTGACATTTATGACATTTCTTTACATAAATTAAAGCAATCAGATTCCATTGTCAGCCAATAATAGCCAGCCCTCAAGATTTTTCTTGCCATTGCGTGTCCATTTGCATGAGTTCCAAAAGAAACTTCGTGAACCTCTTGAATGATCTTTTCTGCTTCTGCTTTATCCACACATCTGAGGAGAACCATATCATGATTCCTCTTATAAAGCACATCATCATTAAGAGAGAAGTTCATTGACAACCTCCTCAAAACCCTCTTGTCGTTCTCTCTGAAATACCTGATGGGATATTCCCTATTCTTAACATAGGATTTGATATCATAAACCATGGTTTGCCATCAAGCTCTTCTTCTATCGATAAGCAATATGCTGGCTTATCCTTTTGTTGAATTTTTATGACCGGCACATCCTGACCGACGCTTATTTTGAACATTGATGATAATGTGGCCAAGGCATCAGCCAATTGGTTTTCTTCTCGAGGAATATGGTGAAAAGTGATATGCTCGAAGTTTTCTACCAATTCTTTGATATATGTATGATACGGAACCAATTTGGAATCTCGAGTTTCCCACTCTCCTTTTGTTTGATGGATAACTAAAGATGAGTCTCCATATACCTCAAGAACTTTTATCTTTGACTCAATAGCTGCTTTAATGCCCATAACACATGCTTCATATTCTGTAATATTGTTTGTACAATCAAAACACAACCTAGTCATAAATGGAGTGAACTGGTTCTCTGGAGAAATCAAAATGGCTCCAATTCCATGCCCTAACGCATTAGAGGCACCATCAAACACCAACCTCCATTTTTTCTTTATCAGATGATCCAATCTCTTCAATTAAAGTCATTATGTCTTCATCGGGGAATTCACACTGCATTGATTGATAATCTTCTACCGGTTGCTGGGCTAAGTACTCTGCTAGTGCGCTTCCTTTGATAGATTTTTGTGTAACATATACCAAATCGTATTCTGATAACAACATATGCCAACCGGCGATCCTTCCAGTAAGAGCAGGTTTCTCAAAGATGTATTTAATTGGGTCCATTTTAGACACCAACCAAGTTGTATGACATAACATGTATTGCCTCAACCGACGAGCAGCCCATGCCAATGCGCAACATGTTCGTTCAAGCAGTGAATATCTTGTTTCCCAACTGGTGAACTTTTTGCTCAAATAATAAATAGCATGTTCTTTCCTACCAGATTCATCATGCTGCCCCAGTACGCAGCCCATTGACTCGTCAAGTACTGTTAAGTACATAATAAGTGGTTTCTCAGGAACAGGAGGCACTAGGATGGGAGGTTTTGATAAGTATTGCTTAATCTTTTCGAAAGCTTTTTGACAAATTCTCATTCCATTCAACCTTTTGGTCTTTGCGCAACAATTTGAAAATCGGTTCGCATGTAGCGGTGAGATGCGATATAAACCTCGCAATGTAATTCAATCTACCCAAAAAGCCACGAACTTCTTTTTCCGTGCATGGAGCCGGCATTTCTTGTATTGCTCTTACTTTATCTGGATCCACTTCTATCCCTTTTTGACCAACGATAAACCCAAGTAACTTGCCTGATCTTACACCAAAAGTGCATTTAGCAGGGTTTAAACGGAGTCTGAACTTCCTTAGTCGCACAAACAACTTTTGAAGGTTAATAACATGTTCTTCTTCGGTCCGAGATTTTGCAATCGTATCATCCACATAAACCTCTATTTCTCTATGCATCATGTCATGAAACAAAGTTACCATTGCCCTTTGGTAGGTTGCGCCAGCATTCTTCAATCCGAATGGCATCACTTTGTAATAGAAAGTCCCCCATTGTGTAATGAATGTAGTTTTCTCCATATCTTCGGGAGCCATCTTGATTTGATTATACCCTGAGAAACCATCCATGAAGGAGAAAGAGAAATATTGAGCATTGCTATCTACTAGGACATCAATCTGAGGCAAAGGAAATCATCCTTTGGACTAGCTTTATTTAAATCCCGATAATCAACACACATTCTAAAACTTTTCCATCTTTCTTTGGAACCGGAACAATGTTAGCAACCCATTGAGGATATTTTGCCACAACTAAGAAACCAGCATCAAATTGTTTCTTGACTTCTTCTCTAATTTTAAGTGACATATCAGGCCTCATCCTCCTCATTTTTGTTTAATTGGAGCACATTCAGGCTTGAGTGGTAGCTTGTGTTCAACTATGTTAGTATCTAGCCCAGGCATATCCTGATATGACCATGCAAAGACATCCACATAATCAATTAAAAGTTTAACCAACTTTTCTCGCTCACTTTCTTTCATAGACATACCAATTTTAACTTCTTTTTTATCACGCTCAGTTCCTAAATTGATCACCTCAACAAAGTTCTTGATAGGGTTGGATTATCTTAACTTCCTGTTCAATTAAGCTTTCTAGTTTTGGGGAAGCTCACAATTGCTTTCACAATCCTCATCAGCATGATTAATCAGACGTTCAAAATTACAAGAAATGGTTCTAGCGCTGCTATTTTCAACATATTCATTTTCGACTCTGCATTGTTTAAATTAAGGAAAAAAGGAAATATGAATAAGGATTGCCAAAAGAAAGAGAAAAGAGAAAAGAGGAAAAAACAAAACCAGTTGGAGAATTCAAAAATGTATTTATTGATAATAAGTACGGAATTGAAAATACATATGCCCTAACTAGTTATCCTTATAGCCTTGGGCAGAGCAAAAGGAGTTAAAAATGCATAATTACTTTGAACATGAATTAACAAACACGAGAAACTCGATGATCTTCCAATTATTGAGATTGGTGTTTGGAGGACAATGGTACACTATTTTGAGGGTATCATCATCACCATGATCCTCTTTCGCAACAGCACCTGAGCAGCATATATTATTCCAACGCTCTTAAAGGTTTGGCGAATGTCATAAATAGAAATCTTATGTGTATTCAGCGTCTGATATGGAATATTGGCAAATATACTACTTGGGGTGCAATATATGGGAATATTTTATGAGGGTATAGTGTTTTGGGGTGACACGTAACCCAAATGAGATGGAATTTGTGATTGGTTTAGGTTTTTAGGGGTTGATAGCTGAGTGTGTTTTGGTTATTGTCCATGGGGTTGATGACTATAAACGGAGTAAAACCAGGTGGGAGACCATTCATAGGAAATTGCATAACTGCTGTACGAAATTGTTGGTTAGTAGGGGTAAAGCCTAGTGGGTGAGAATGAGTGGTTTGATGTTCTTCATTTGCAGTTGTAGGATTCCCATCCGTATTCTCCTTCCTTGACAAAACCTGTATAGCTTTTAGGATTTGATCAACCTTGTCCTTCAATTGGTTTACATCCGCTCTTATCACTTATTGGTTTTGCTCGAGTTCATCCATGATCTTGGAGCTTGCGCGAGTCCGATAAGGGTGTCGGGGAAACAACTTCATAGGTTTTTTTGTTTTAATAAAATTTCTATGAGTATGCATTAAAATATGAGTGTGATGAAGATGAAATCAATTAGTTATTATGATAGTTGGATGTTGGGGAATTATAAGCTTTATGTAATTTTTTAACAAGAATGAATTATTAGTGAAGAAAATATGGGGATCAAAATAGCAAATCCTTCATCACATTTAAATTGAAAACTACATTGAATATGGTACTTCAATCTTCTCTTTAAATAGGACAACCAAATCTTCTCCAATTCTTCTTCCAAATTTTTTAATTTTCAACAACTTGTAAACTTTGACTGGAGTATTGAGCGGCCCCCGTTTGCACATTCATTGCCAAGAGATTTAGGATTTTGCCATATTTGTGAAAGAAACTCTTTTGTTGTATAGTTTTTCATTTGATTGCTGATGTCTCTTAAACTTTTCAAATCAGGTTGCTTGAACTTTAAAAAATAAAGTTTTCTTTTATCCCATTGTCACTTTAATTTACATGTGACTAAGGTCTTTATGATTCCCCAACAATCCTAAAAATTGATGCAAAATGCCAATTTATTTTTCAAAAGAAACAATGTTATGAGATATGGATGCAATTATGCAGAATGACTGTTGTGAATATATAACATTTTGAATGAATGTATGAGGTGTTTTTTTGCTAATATGGATATTCTTATAATGAAAGGGTCTATTAGCTTATGTAGTGAAACTCTCACAAAGGTGGCTCTATAGTTCTAAACACGGTCCCTAGAGCCAATAATCTCATTTTGGAATATTGTCAACAACAATAGGTAAACTATTTGGAGTGACAATACCATCAATAAGATCAAACTCTAGGTGAGATTTTCATGCTAACCAAACAGGATGTACATCCAGAAGGCTACCACTACACAACCTCAAAACTAAACTTAAGTTTGGTTCAAACCCGGGTGTAAGGTTCCACTCATAAGTGTGTGTCTTAATAAAAGTGTAGGGTGTAGAATAAGTATGATTCAATAACTTCATAACGATAATAAACATATAATAAATAATAATAAATAGGTAAATAAATAAATCAATAAATAAATACATGAAATAATAAATAAATAAAAATGAATTACAAACTTAAAAAATATTATAATATCAACTAATATATTATAAAAATAAATAAAAGAAAATGAAAAAACAAACAAAAATAATAAAAAAAAAGTTAAGAATTATGCACAATTAATATATTAGGCCTGACTCTCTAAAATATTCCCAGTGGAGTCGCCAGCTGTCGCGGCCTTAAAAATTTCAAGTATTTCTCGAATTCAATGGAGTCGCCACCAAAATTTATTTTAAAATAGGGAAAATATTGGGAAACCCTTAAAATAGTAAAAATAAAAAAAAATATGTCTTTGAACCAAATTTTGAGTTCGGGAGTCGATTATGCGTAGGGAAGGTATTAGCACCCTACGACATCCGTTAAAATACGGTTACCTATAATTAATTGTGCAAAATTAATATTAACTTAAATATATTATTTTTCTTTATTATTAAATATGAATAACAATTTATTACTATACTTAAAATATGATTTTGAAATAAATATGTACTTAACAAATAAAGGACAAAAAAAAGAAATTTTTATTTATGTGCTTGACAAGAATGTGATCTTGCTCCTACGTATCTCCCGGTGCGATGAAGAAATCAAAGCTACGTAGTTCTTGGTAGAAAATGTGGATGTGTTGATTGCTTTTAAATAAATTGCATTTTGTTATTTAGAAAAAAATTAATTTTGACGAACAAAACGAAAACTTGCTTGATTTGAGTAATTATTTTAAAATATGAATTTTAAGACGATCGAGTTGTACAACTCGTGTCTCAAAACTCAAGGACTAGAAAAGATGTCACATCTAATTTAAACCCTTTTTGAGAATATTTGATTATTATTTTTTTAAAGTAGAGTTTTAAGACCATCAAGTAGTACAACTTGTGTCTTAACGACTCCAGGATTTAAAAAAAAGATAATTAATTAAATTTTAAAAAAAATTGATTTTAGATCTATTTATTTATAAGAATAAGTTTTAGAACTATCAAAATATATAATTTGTATTATGTAACTCTGGAATTAAAATATCATTTTTGATAATTTTTTATGATTAATTTGTTTATGATTTTTAATTTTTTAATTTATTTGTGAAGATGAGATTTAGAACCACCAAATTGTCACAACTTGTGTTCTAATAATTTTATTTAAAAAGATGAGATTTAAAAGATGAGATTTATTTGTGAAGATGAGATTTAAAAAGATGTCACATCTAGTTAATTTTAATGAAATATTAATTATAATTTTTATTTTTATTTTTCTCTCCTTTTTTAAGATAAAAAAAGACAACAAGAAAACTAAATATTAAATAAGTTTAAATAATTCTTCAAATAAAATTAATAATAAACACGAAAATAAAATAACAAAAAGAAAAATATATGAACTTGCAACTTAATCTATTAAAAGATACTATTTTAATATTAATTAAAAAAAATTTGTTTATAATGTAAATAAAAGATATATTATTGTTAGTTAATTATGTTCATAAGTTTTTTATAATAACATAATTAATTATTTTTTAATGTAGTAAACATACCAAATAATAATTTAATAAGATAAATGCATTACTAATGTGTAGAATAGATGAACAACAGGCTAAACCTATACGCATAAACAATTGGAACAATCCTTGCCGTAAAAAAAACTAGGGTCTAACCAAACCACTGGTAATAGATTTTAGATTTCCAAAGACAACGCCTACAAACAAATCTTTCAAACAAAATAATTCACACCCCTTTCAAACGCACAAAATTTAAAGCCCAACGCAACCAGTATGAACAAAATCTCATAAACAAAATAAAGAGAAAATACATGCCTTTCTTATGCGGCTGAAGATGATGTGCGGGGTTCTCTGTTCTCTTTGGTCGTTGTTAAGATGTGTGGTTTGAATATCTTTGTGGCTATGGATCTGGGTTTATTGCAGATGGATCTGGGTTTTGTTGCGGGTAAAATTTGTTTCTTCTACCCTTTCTCTCGTTTACTAATCTTCTCTCCTTTCTCTCCAGATTTCTTTTAGAATTTTTCCTCTTCCAAAAAATGTCTCCCCTCTTTGTAAAAAAAAGATGTATTTATAGAGTTTTTTTTTATCTGATTAGTTGCTTTCTGGTCTGCCTTGACCTGATTTGATTTTTATTGTAATTTATTTTTGGCTTTATTTTTGGTTGTAAATTTATTGTAATTGTAATTTAAAAATTATAACTTGATTTAGCATTGTAAATTGATGAACCTACTTATTGTAAATATAATTACTTCCTTTTTTAAATATATATTTCCTTTTTTATATTTGGTTTCTTTTTCAAAATGGACAAATTAAGGTACTACAAAATATTTAAAAAAATAAATTAAATTGAATTAATATCAAGTACGCATATTTCAATGTTATTTCAGTGTCCGACATGAACGACAATACTGTCAAACATTGAAATGTATATTCGATCAAAAGTATAAATGCTAAGATTCTATATCCTAACGGTTAGTAAGTTAATTTAGTCATTTCTCTAATTTTATTTTAAATTAAAAAAAAAATCACTTATCTAATTAGTGTCAACAACTTTAATATTCAATAATTCTTTTTCTTTATAGGGGATTTGTATTGAAGGTCTGACTTTGTATTGTGAAGATGAAGAAAGGTAGAAAATATATATATATATATATAATATATATATATATATATATATATATATATCTATAGAGAGAGAGAGAGAGAGAGAGAGAGAGAGAGAGATTATGATGAGTGAGGGTGAGAGAGAGAAGTATGAAGTATTTATAGAGGAAGAAGAAGAGAATGGTGTAAGAGATGAAATGTGCCTAAATGCTTGTAATCATCTCTCAATTAAAGTGTTGTTAGCATTTTAAAAGAATTTTTTCTATTAGCATATAGTGGCTGTGAAGTGCCAAATACATGTGAACTGCACTAATTTTTAGTTCAAATTTGATAGATATTTGGCTTCAATTCATTATACTAAATTTTTGTACTAAACTTGCATCAAATCTTTTATATGGGATCGACACTGATATCGATGTAAATGTGATGTTTTGTCCACCTTTCTAATATAGTTTCTACCTCCAAAAAGTTGGATAAGATATTATTATTATACATAAATATCATTAAAAACTACGTACTATACATATTTTAAAATTAATCTGAAGAACATATTACAATTTATAAGAATTGTAGAGTACACTAGAGTATTGTATTATTTTATTTAGGAAACTCTACTTGTATCGTTCCTAATAAATCAAAAATGCAGCTAATGCTCAAACTACACCGACTATAAATTAAGAGTGGTGATGTATGTGACGCGTGTCTACTTTAGATCAAACTGCAATGATGCTTCACAGTACTATATGTGAGGTTTAATTTTCTCCACATTTTCATTCTCTTAATTAGGTGGAATCTTTTTCTATTTTTGATTGACATAAACATGTTCATAAAGTATTTATTACACTCTCTATGCAAACTAGTAAAACATGAACACACATCGACAATGTAATTATTCAACCACATATATCGACACAGGTATCGTATGTATATCGATATCGACACTGATATTTCAGTATTCCAATATTTGGAAAAATATAAATTAATTGAATTAATCAATATGTCAATGTTATTCAGTGTCCGACACGATCGACAATACTGTCAAACATTGAAATGCATATATGATCAAAAGTATAAATGCGTAAGATTGTATATCCTAACGGTAGCATGTTAATTAAGTCATTTCCTAAATTTAGTTTAAATTAAAAAAAAAAAAAAATCACTTCTCTAATTAGTGTTAACAACTTTAATAAACTCAATAATTCTTTTTCTTACAAGGGCTTTTGTATGGGAGGTGTGGCTTTTGTGTTGTGAAGATGGAAGAAGGAGAAGAATATATATATATATATATATATATAAATTTATATATATATATATATAGAGAGAGAGAGAGAGAGAGAGAGAGAGAGAGAGACAGATTGTGAGTGAGTGGGTGAAGAGAGAGAAGCATGAGTATTTATAGGAGGATGATGAAGAGAAGGGTTGTAAGAGATGATGTGCCTAAATTGCTTATAAGTCTCTAATGGTAAAGTGTGTTAGCATGTTAGAGACGTTTGTCTATCTTTAGCATCCAGTGAGTTTGAAAGTGTGAATGCATGTGAAATGCATTAATTTTAGTTCAAAATTTGATAGATATTAGGTTCATCTTCATTACACTAAATTTGGTACTAAATTCATCAAATCTTTTATATTGGACACATATAGTATCTGTGAGGTTTGTCACCTTCTTAATAGTTACTCCCTCCAAAAAAGTTTGGATAATGATATAATTATACATAAAATTAATTTAAAATAGTACTATTTATTTTTTAAATTAATACAAATTTATTAAAATTCTAAGAATTGTAGAGTACAAGAGTATTGTTTATTTTATTTTAGGAAAATTACTTGTATCGTTCCTGATAAATCAAAAATGCAGTTAATGCTCAAAATTGACACTGAAGTATTTAAGCATTAGTGAGTTGGAGCGTGGTCCACCTTGCTCAAAATGCAGGGTGGTCCTCTTAGCTTACTATATGTGAGGTAAATTTTTCCACATTTGCTATCTCTTTAAATTCGTGGGAATCTTTTCTATCTTTGTACATAACATGTAAAATATTTATTACACTCTCTATCAAACTAAAAACATGAAACAAAATCACAAATCAATTTATTAAACATATATATCGACATTAGACATCGTATGTATACGATACCAACACTGATATTTCAGCATTCAATATTTAAAAAAATAAATTAATTGAATTAATCAATATTTCAATGTTATGTTCAGTGTCCGACATGAACGACAAATACTGTCAAACATTGAAATGTATATTCGATCAAAAGTATAATGCTAAGATTCTATATCCTAACGGTTAGCAAGTTAATTTAGTCATTTCTCTAATTTATTTTAATTAAAAAAAAATCACTTATCTAATTAGTGTCAACAACTTTAATATTCAATAATTCTTTTTTCTTTATAGGGGATTTGTATTGAAGGTCTGGCTTTGTGTTGTGAAGATGAAGAAGTAGAAGAAATATATATATATATATATATATATAGAGAGAGAGAGAGAGAGAGAGATTATGAGTGAGTGAGGGTGAGAGAGAGAAGCATGAGTATTTATAGAGGAAGAAGAAGAGAAGGGTGTAAGAGATAAATGTGCCTAAATTGCTTGTAATATCTCTCAATACTATAGTGAGTGTGAAGTGCCAATACCATGTGAACTGCACTAATTTTTAGTTCAAATTTGATAGATATTTGGTTCAAATTCATTATACTAAATTTTGTACTAAATTCATCAAATCTTTTATATGGAGACACATGATGTATTTGTGATGTTTTGTCCACCTTTCTAAATAATTCTACTCCAAAAAGTTGGATAATGATATATTATACATAAAAAATTAATTTAAAACAGTACTATTTATTTTAAATTATTTAAAAATATTACAATTTATAAGAATTGTAGAGTACAAGAGTATTGTTTATTTTATTTAGGGAAAACTTACTTGTATCGTTCCTAATAAATCAAAAAATGCAGCTAATGCTCAAAATGACACCGACTATTTTAAGAGTGGTGAGTTGGAGCGTGGTCCACTTTGATAAACTGCAATTGATGCTCTCAGTACTTATATGTGAGGTTAATTTTCCACATTTTCATTCTCTTAAATTAAGTTGGGAATCTTTTCTATTTTTGTAATAACATGTAAAGTATTTTATTACACTCTCTATCAAACTAAAAACAGAGAAACAAAATCACAAATTAATTATTAAACACATATATCGACACAGACATCGTATGTATACGATACGGACACTGATATTTCAGATTTCAATATTTGAAAAAATAATTAATTGAATTAATCAATATGTCAATGTTATTTAGTGTCCGACACGATCGACAATACTGTCAAACATTGAAATGCATAATGATCAAAAGTATAAATGCTAAGATTGTATATCCTAACGGTTAGCAAAGTTAATTAAGTCATTTCTCTAATTAGTATTAACAACTTTAATACTCAATAATTGTTTTTCTTACAGGGGCTTTGTATTGGAGGTGTGCCTTTGTGTTGTGAAGATGAAGAAGGAGAAGAATATATATATATAATATATAATATATATATATATATATATATATATATATATAATATATATATATATATATATATATATATATATATATATATATATAGTATAGAGTGAGAGAGAGAGAGAGAGAGAGAGAGAGAGATAATATGAGTGAGTGAGGGTGAGAGAGAGAAGCATGAGTATTTATAGAGGAAAGATGAATAGAAGGGTGTAAGAGATGAATGTGCCTAAATTGCTTATAATGTCTCTCAATGGTAAAGTGTTGATAGCATGTTAGAGACGTTTCTCTAATTAGCATCCAGTGAGTGTGAAGTGTGAATAGCATGTGAAATGCATTAATTTTTAGTTCAAATTTGATAGATATTAGGTTCAAATTCATTACACTAAATTTGGTACTAAATTCATCAAATCTTTTATATGGGGACATATATGTATCTGTGAGGTTTTGTCCCCCTTTCTTAATAGTTACTCCCTCCAAAAAAGTTGGATAATGATATATTATACAATAAAATTAATTTAAAATAGTACTGTACATTTTTAAATTAATTGAAAATATTACTATTTATAAGAATTGTAGAGTATAAGAGTATTGTTTATTTTATTTTACGAAAATTTACTTGTATCATTCCTAATAAATCAAAAAATGCAGTTAATGCTCAAAATGACACTGAGTATTTAAGCATAGTGAGTTGGAGCGTGGTCCACTTTGCTCAAAATGCAGGTGGTCCTCTCAGTACTATATGTGAGGTTAATTATTCCACATTTGCTATCTCTTAAATTCGTGGAAATCTTTTTCTATTTTGTACATAACATGTAAAAATATTTATTACACTCTCTATCAAACTAAAAACATGAACTAAATAACAAATCAATTATTTAAACATATATATCGACACAAACATCGTATGTATACGATACCAACACTGATATTTCAGCATTCAATATTTTAAAAAATAAATTAATTGAATTAATTCAATATTTCAATGTTATTTCAGTGTCCGACATGAACGACAATACTGTCAAACATTGAAAAGCATATTCGATCAAAAGTATAAATGCTAAAGATTCTATATCCTAACGGTTAGCAAGTTAATGTAGTCATTTCTCTAATTTAATTTAAATTTAAAAAAAAATCACTTATCTAATTAGTGTCAACAACTTTTAATATTCAATAATTCTTTTTCTTTATAGGGGATTTGTATTGAAGGTCTGGCTTTGTGTTGTGAAAATGAAGAAGTAGACGAATATATATAATATATATATATATATATATATATATATATATATATATATATATATATATATATATAGAGAGAGAGAGAGAGAGAGAGAGAGAGATTATGAGTGAGTGAGGGTGAGAGAGAGAAGTATGAGTATTTATAGAGGAAGAAGAAGAGAACTGTGTAAGAGATGAATGTGCCTAAATTGCTTATAATATCTCTCAACAGTTAAAGTGTTGTTAGCATGTTAAAAAGACATTTCTCTAATTAGCACATAGTGAGTGTGAAGTGCCAATAGCATGTGAACTGCACTAATTTTTATTTCAAATTTGATAGATATTTGGTTCAAATTCATTACACTAAATTTTGTACTAAATTCATCAAATCTTTTATATGGAGATACATATGTATTTGTGAGGTTTTGTCCATATTTCTTAATAGTTTCTACCTCCAAAAAGTTGGAATATGATATATTATACATAAAATTAAATCAAAGTAGTACTATTTATTTTTAAAATTAATTTAAAATACTACAATTTATAAGAATTGTAGAGTACAAGAGTACTCTTTATTTTATTTTAGGAAAATTTACTTGTATCGTTCCTAATAAATCAAAAAATGCAGTTAATTCTCAAAATGACATCTACTATTTAAGCATGGTGAGTTAGAGCGTGGTCCACTTTGCTCAAAATGTAGGTGATGCTCTTAGTACTATATGTGAGGTTAATTTGTCCACATTTGCATTCTCTTAAATTAGTGGGAATATTTTCTATTTTTGTACATAACATGTAAAAATATTTATTACACTCTCTATCAAACTGAAAACATGAAACAAAATCACAAATCAATTATTAAACACATATATCGACACAGACATCGTATGTGTATGATACCCGACACTGATATTTCATCATTCAATATTTGAAAAAATAAATTAATTGAATAAATCAATATGTCAATGTTATTTCAGTGTCCGACACAAACGACAATAATGTCAAACATTAAAATGTATATCGATCAAAAGTATAAATGCTAAGATTCTATATCCTAACGGTTAGCAAGTTAATTTAGTAATTTCTCTAATTTATTTTTAAATTAAAAAAAAAATTCACTTATCTAATTCGTGTCAACAACTTTAATATTCAATTAATTCTTTTTCTTTATAGTGGCTTTGTGTTGAAGGTGTAGCTTTGTGTTGTGAAGATGAAGAAATAGAAGAATATATAATATATATATATATATATATATATATATATATAATATTATATATATATGATATATGATATATTATACATATATATATATAATATATATGTATACATAAAATTTAATTAAAACTGTACTATTTATTTTTAAAATTAATTTAAAATATTACAATTTATAAGAATTTTAGAGTACAAGAGTATTGTGATTTTATTTTAGGAAATTTACTTGTATCATTCCTAATAAATCAAAAAATGAAGTTAATGCTAAAAATGACATCTACTATTTAAGCATGGTGAGTTGTAGCGGGGTCCACTTTGCTCAAAATGTAGGTGATGCTCTTAGTATTATATGTGAGGTTAATTTGTCCACATTGCATTCTCTTAAATTAGTGGGAATCTTTTCTATTTTTGTACATAATATGTAAAATATTTATTACACTCTCTATCAAACAAAAAACATGAAACAAAATCACAAATCAATTATTAATCATATATATCGACGCATACATCGTATGTATACGATACCGAGACTGATATTTCAACATTCAATATTTGAAAAAATAAATTAATTGAATTAATCAGTACGTTAATGTTATTTCAGTGTCCTACACGAACGACAATATTGTCAAACAATGAAATGCATATTCGATCAAAAGTATAAATGCTAAGATTCTATATCCTAACGGTTAGCAAGTTAATTTAGTCATTTCTCTAATTTAATTTAAATTAAAAAAAAATCACTTATCTAATTCGTGTCAACAACTTTAATATTCAATAATTATTTTCTTTATAGGGGCTTTGTATTGAAGGTGTGGCTTTGTGTTGTGAAGATGAAGAAGTAGAAGAATATATATATAATATTATATATATATATATTCCTCCTCGGATTTTGCTGCTGCTAGTTGTGTTTGTACAAATGACTTTTGGGCCAAGAATTTAGTTGCCATTGGGTCTGGTTTCTTCATTCCTTGCCTCTGGAGCCATGTCGACACAACTTGTTTTTGATGCTTGGTGGAATAGAGAATTTTGTCCACCATCTGACTTTGAATCTTCTTACGAGGATTGTTTGAGTTTCTTTTTGATTGATGTCAAAATACCAGGCTAATACCCATGGTAGAAAGAATTTTGTAGAGAATAGCATTAGGGGGTGAAAATGCGTTCCCTTTCTCTTGGTTGTAATGAGTTTTGTATAATTGGAAGCTTTCTTGGACTTCCGTTTTTAAGATATCTGGAATGGAGCCGAAGAATTTCCACCAATGAGCAAACCATTGTGGAATTTTTGAAGGTTCCATGGTTAGGTTAAAGAAAAATAGCCAAGTATGGCTAAATTTTTGGTTTTGAATTAGAAAAACGTTTGTACCAGGCTTGTTGATAGTCCCAGTAATTAAAGGTCCTACAATGGTTTACTGTGGTTTTGAAATTAATCGGGAATTGTTTTGGTGTGTAAAGATTTGATCCCCATTCTGAAGGTGGGATGATTTTGTGGATTTTGGCAGTTGAATAGGCTACTGGGCCTTCTTTTAGATTGTCTTGAATTGTTACAGATCCTGTACATTCAAGAATAGATTTATAGTAAGGCTGGGGTTTTGATAAATCATATGGTTTGAAAACCAGCCTTCTAGAAAAATCTTTGAGATAACTAATTGAGGATTTCTATTATAGAAATGATCCTCGATTGTCCAAATGTTTTTGATAATCTGTTTTGACAAAATATTCTGATTTTGGTTTAAAAATAGTAATTTCATAATCATCTGAAATAATTTTGAGGTTTCTCCTTGACAGAGTTTTGAAATTATTTTACAGGATGGTTCCTCCTGTAAAGGTTTTGAAATAATTTTTTGAGAAGGGTTTTTGAAGATTCTCCCCTTTCCTGCCCCGTAAAAGAAGGCAGTTGTATCTGGAGGGATTCAATCTCTTGTTGGAGTTGGTGGAGTTTTGCAATTTTTTGGAGCTGAAGGTTTTCTTCTATTGAGTTTTTTATTTCCTGGAAATTGTCAGGACCAGCTATTTGTTGGCTTGCAAACCATTTTTGGAATTGGGCTTTGAGCTTCATTTTCTTCGACAGCTTCTACCCAAGATCGGATGGGTTTTGCAGATGAGATAGGTTTTGGGGTTTCTTGTGGTTGGTCCTTCTGGACCTTTATTCTTTTGGATTTTCTGGGCATCACTCAAGTCCTGTTTTGTAGAAATTCTCTAGTTAGAAAATCTGGAATTGAGTTTTGATCTCCTTTAATAAATTCAATTTCAAAATAAAAAATGCTAAGGATTGTTTGCCATCTGGCAAAAATTTGTTTTGATGCAATATTTTGAACATCTTTATGTAAAACTTCTTTTGCAGATTTACAATCAATTCGAAGTAAAAATTTTTGGTTGAGTAAATCGCTTTGAAATTTTGTAATGCACATGACAATTGAAAGAATTTCCTTTTTAATGGTAGAGTAATTCTTTTGGCAATCATTCCAGTGCGCAGATGTAAACTGTACAATGCATTCTTTGTTATTTGTTTTTTGTTAAAGGATACCCCCATATCCTATGTCTGAGCATCTGTTTCAACAATTTTTTGGGCTGATGGGTCAGCTAAATGTAGGCAAGGTATTTCTTTAACTTGTTTTTTGATTATTTGAACTATTTGGTATGTTCATCAGTCCATGCGACATGTTTTTTCTTTAATCTATCGTGGAGAGGTTTTGCTATCCTATTAATGTTAGGACATAAATCTAATACGTAGTTCAAAGATCCTAAAAAACCTTTGTAATTGTGTTTTGTCAAGGATTTTGTCATGAAATTTATCTGCGAAAGATAGGGATCTTTCAATAGGGGTGATAGTACCCCGAGAGATATAATGTCCTAGGAAATGGATTTTTGTTTGAAAAAGAGAAACTTTGGATTTTGAAACAACTAATCCATTTTCCTTAGTAATCATTAAAAATGTTCTAAGATGTTTGAAATGTTGTTCAATGGTTTCAGAGAATATTAAGACATCATCAATATAGACAATGCAAAATTTTGAGAATGGATTAAAGATTTCATTCATAATTCTTTGGAACTCTGAAGGGGAATTCTTTAATCCAAAGGGCATTACCGTCCACTCATATTGACCAAAAGGGACCGTAAAAGCTGTTTTACACCGATCTTTCGGATCAATTTGTATTTGCCAAAATCCTGATTTCATGTCAAATTTTGAAAATACAGATGAAGAGTGTAATTTTTGTAAAAGATCTTTTTTGTTTGGATTCGGGTAACGAATCCATTTTAAAGCTTTGTTTAAAGGTTTGTAGTTTATGACTAGCCTAGGTGTACCTCTTTCTATTTCAGAATTCCTGTTCACATAGAAGGCTGCACAACTCCAAGGCGATCTAGACTTTGTAATTAGACCCTTTTGTTCGAAGTCTTGGATTTCTGTTTTGCAATGTGTTTCAAGTTCATAATTCATTTGGATAGGTCTAGCTTTCGTTGGGATTTGTTTATCGGAAAAGTCATTTTCATATGGTAGGTCTACCATATGTTGTTTTCTGTTCCAAAAAGCATTTGGTAAATCTGAACAGATTTCGTTTTCAATTCTTTTTTGGAGATCTGAAATTTTTTGTTTTACGAAACTACTTTGTAATTGGTGTTCAGTTTTGAGAAAAGAAACATCTTGTTTTAGGAAATATAAATGTTTTTCTTTTCCGTGAATTAAACAATTTAATTCAGTTTTGTAAACAGAGCAAGCTTTTAAAAGATTTAAATTCTTTGTTATGGGTTTTTCAATAAAAGGGAAAATAATTTTGGCTTCTTTTGTTTTGCAAGAAATACTGTCGTAATTGACTGAATAGGGAGTTATCATGTTAATGAAAGGAGTCCCTAAAATGACAGTATGAGTAATAGTTTCTAATAAAACAAAAGGAGTTTTGATTGAAACGTTACCATTTTTAATGGAAGCTTCAGTTTTACTTTTTATAATCATGTTGGAGTTGTTGGCCGCAACAAGTTTTTCATTAGATTTTTGTAAAAATCTGTTTGGTACAATGCTACTTTTTAAGCAATTTAAATCTGCTCTAGTATCAAAAAGTGCAATTGTTTCGAATTTGAAATCTTCAGAAAAAAAACTAAATTAATTTTGATTAAATATTTTCTTGTGGTTACTGTTCTTAAAACGAACAAGAAATCCTCTGGGATTTCTTCTAAATTTTCAATTTTGTTAGAATATTCTTCATTTTCTCTTTCTTCTTCATCCTGTTCATGGTCAGAAGAGGTTTGATTTTGTGCCTGGGAAATAAGATTTTGGAGAATGTTTGAATCAATTTCTTGTTTTTGTTTAAGAGTTTTTAATTCTTGTTTTACAATTTTAATCTCCTCTTACAGAGATTGAATCGTGACATGGGCTTGTGACTTTGTTCTTTTTCCTAAGATATTTGTTAGGTCATAAGTGGTTTTAGGAAGTAATTTTGATGAGGATGTGGAAGGTTGACTTTGTTTTGACTCAAAAGTATTTAATAGTTTTCCTATTATTTCCTTTTGAAGTTTTGTATCTTCAACCTGTTTTATAATATCAAGAATTAGTTCTTGATCCTTTGTTAAAACATTAATTGATTTTGTACTAGCTTCTGAATCGCCAAGAGAGTCGGAGGTTCCTAGTTCATCAAACTGTATGGGTTTATCATTTTCAGATGAACTTACTTCAGAATCCGTGACAGTTTCTTCTTCAGAAGTTTCTAAAAGTATTGCCTCTATTTTTTGAATTATTTGTTCATAGATTTTTAATTCATGGAGTTTTTTTGTTTCTCTTGCAATATCTTGAGATGTGTCATGTTTGGCCACACTTATAACAAGTTATTTGTTTTGAAGTTTGAGGTTCAAACTTCGTTTGGAAAGGTTTTTTCTTGTAAAAATTAGGTTTTCTTTGATTGTAAGAATTTTGGGGTCTAGATTTTTTATAGAACTCAAGTCTGTCTGGTTTGGTGAAAGATTTTGTGCGAGGTTTTCTATAAGGTTTCGAACAAGATCCTTGACAGTCTTTCGAAATATTTGTCATAGGTATTTCAAATTGTTTACAAAAAGAACCTAGTTCTTGTCTAGTTCTTTTCATTTCCCATTTTAGATGTTTTTGGAGTTTTAAATCTTGGCAGATTTTCAAACCTTCCTTTTGAGTAAAGCTAACCAATTCCCCATAAGTTAAATGGTTATATGGATTTGGTTTACCCCATAGACTTATTTGATTTTGTTTCTAACCTTTTCTCCTAAAAGGGTTGGGAGTCCTGTAAGGAATTTCTCCTTCCAGAAAGGTTGGTTTGAGTCTTCTCTTAGCATGACTCTGATTAGGAAAGTATTTTTTGTAATATTGAAACTCAGAAAGTTTTTTACATCTAGGTTAGATAAGAGTTCTGCATTTTTATCTTTTAAGTGTGATGGATCACCTATGAAGTGCAAGCTAATTGTGTATTAGTGTTGCAACTGCATCAGGTATTGGATTTCCTATTTCGTCGAGGATAGGAATTCCTTCCTCTGTGGTTTGAATTGCGTTCAAAATTTCTAGGTGTTGAGAGGGAGTGAGATGGTAATCCCACCATCCTTTGAGTTGGCCTGAGAAACCTGCTATTAAGAGTTCAACTATGGCTTTGTCAGGTGTATTGGCTTGGGTTTTGTAAGCATTTGATGCCATTGTCATTTGTTGGAGGAGACTTAAGATGTTGTATTCAGACATACCATCTATGTTCCATTCTTAGAAAGTGTTGGCATTCAATTTGGATTGAGAGAGGATATTAGGTCTATTTTCAATACCTAAGTCTGGTGTTGTGACCATGGCTAAAGGTTGACCCTTCTGCCATTGAAGTTTACACAGGTTTTGTGGTTCGTGTTCGATTTCAGAAACTTGGTCTAAAGTCGTAACTGTTTTGTCAAAGGTATCTTTAGCTACCATTGGTGTAGAGGTAGAGGAATGTTCTATCCTACTGAGTTGTTCATGTAAGGCTTGGGTGAATTCTGATCTGCCTTCCCTGAACAGTTTTTGACTTGTTTTTGAGATTTGGAATGGTTTAAAAACTGGGTTTTTTTAGTTTTGGATCAGCTGTCTCAATCAGAGAGACAATAGAATTTTGTTGATTTTCTTTTATCCTATTTAATTGTTTTGCTATTGTACAAAGATGGACATTTGTAAAATTATTTTGTTGAAGGATATTTTGAATATCTCTTTTTCCGAACTATCACTTGGGATTTTGAAAGGGGCAGCTTCTACTTGTTTTTCAAGGTGTGTTATTATGATCTGTCTCAAAGGTGGGTGTTCAGCTTGAATTTTTTGTCTGGTTCCCAAATCCCATTCTACAGTTTTATTTCTGGTTGTTATAGAATTAACAGAACTTAGGTTTTGTTTGAAAGGGTAAGAAATTTGGTTTTGTTCTGCATATATTTCAAATCATTCAAAGAATAGAATATGGGTCTTGTTTTGTAAAATGAAGTTTGTAAAATTCATTCTGAATATCTTGTCTTTGTTTTAGAAAGTTTTTGAAGAACCATGTTCTTTTTTCTGTATTTTTGGAAGCATAAAAATCGTTATGGAAGATAGTTTAATCAACTTCAAACTCTTTTTCTATGACATTTAATTCATTAACAACATTTTCAGTTATAGCAGAAAAAGACGGCAAAGTAGGTGGAGAAATGTTTTGTTGCTCCTCATTAGTGTTTTGTGGTGCTATGTAAATTTGATGAGGTATATTTGTGGAATAGTCTACATTTTGAAAGGAAGCACTTGGTATGCTAGAACATGAAAAACATGGTTTTGTATGATTGGAGGTGGTCTGGAGGAACTAGCATCAGAATACCTGGCACTAGAAGTTCTTGAAAAACTTAGTTTTACCTTATCGTCATTGTATTGTATTACTTCTTTAAGGTTGTTGTTTGGTTTTGACTGTTCAAGAGTTTGTGGTCTAACAGCTCCTTCTAGAATCCATTCTTCAGGAAGATCAATATCTTTCCAAAGGATGGTTTTTGGAATTACAGTGTTTGCTTTTGTTAGATCAGTTTGTAAAAATAGTGTTTTGCCCTTTTTGTTTTCGATATTTTTTGTTGCCGTAAAGGCTGAAAACATTGCTTTGTAATGGACTCTGTAAATAATAGCTACAGGAATAGATCCTTCTATCATTTTGTAATTATGAGTTTTGATTTGTAACATGAGAGAATTTGCGATGTTTGGGTCTTTTAAAGACAAAGAAAAATTTGGATAACATCCAAACCAAATTGGTCCTTGACATAGACTAGATTCAACTGTACTTATAATTGAATCTTGAAAGTTCAAGAACCTTGCATCCCGTAGGACACATAGGATTGAAGTGTTTAATCCTTCCCTTGTTAGAGGTTTTATACCAACTTGAACAAGACCTATATGTATGAAATTATAGTTCCTGTCAGCGTATTTTTAGAGTGTTTTAGAAGAAAGAAGATTTATTGTTTCAAAAGGTTAGAAAGAGTAACATCACGTTCCTCCGTTTTGATAACATAATCGGTTTTTAATAGATTTTTGAAAAGACTAGATACACAGACCTCATCTTTTTTTATTTTTGGGATTTGCCAATTGTTTATAGATTTTTGGAAGTCTTTAATAGTGATTTCTTCACTATTGATAGGTTTCCTTTTTTTCTGGGAAGTTTTGGGTAGAAGGAGTGGAGAAAGATGAAGCTCTACAAAAGAGATTATCCATATTTAAAATTTTGTCTTTTTATTTTGAAGAAACTTTCAAGGATTCACTGCCCTTAAACGCCTGTACGTCGGCTTAAACACGGGACTTACAATCCAGAAACTATTATTCTTCAAGATAAACTTTCAGGATTTTAAATATTTATAATCAATTTTATATAACCTATTCCCCCCAAGTCTGATACCAATGAACGTCCTGGATCAAATATATGAGTGAGTGAGGGTGAGAGAGAGAAGCATGAGTATTTATAGAGGAAGAAGAAGATAAGAGTGTAAGAGATGAATGTGCCTAAATTGTTTATAATATATCTCAATAGTAAAGTGTTGTTAGCATGTTAAAAGACATTTATTTAATTAACATATAGTGAGTGTGAAGTGTCAATAGCATGTGAACTGCACTAATTTTTAGTTCAAATTTGATAGACATTTGGTTCAAATTCATTACACTAAATTTTGTACTAAATTCATCAAATCTTTTATATGGAGACACATGATGTATTTGTGAGGTTTTGTCCACCTTTCTTAATAGTTTCTACCTCCAAAAAGTTGGATAATGATATATTATACATAAATTAATTTAAAATAGTACTATTTATTTTTAAAATTAATTTAAAATATTACAATTTATAAGAATTGTAGAGTACAAGAGTATTGTTTATTTTATTTTAGGAAAATTTACTTGTACCGTTCCTAATAAATCAAAAAATACAGCTAATGCGCAAAATGACACCGACTATTTAAGAGTGGTGAGTTGGAACGTGGTTCACTTTGCTCAAAATACAATTGATGTTCTCAGTACTTTATGTGAGGTTAATTTGTCCACATTTCCATTCTCTTAAATAAGTGGGAATCTTTTCTATTTTTGTACATAACATGTAAAAATATTTATTACACTCTCTATCAAACTAAAAACATGAAACAAAATCACAAATTAATTATTAAACACATATATCGACACACACATCGTATGTATCCGATACCGACACTAATATTTCAGCATTCAATATTTGAAAAAATAAATTAATTGAATTAATCAATATGTCAATGTTACTTCAGTGTCCGGCACGATCGACAATACTGTCAAACATTGAAATGCATATTCGATCAAAAGAATAAATGCTAAGATTGTATATCCTAACGGTTAGCAAGAATATTAAGTCATTTCTCTAATTTATTTTAAATTAAAAAAAAATCACTTCTCTAATTAGTTCAACAACTTTAATACTCAATAATTCTTTCTCTTTCAAAGGGCTTTGTAAGACCCATAATTTTAAAGTACACTTTATGTATTTTATGTGTTTTGGATTTTGGCCCGGAGGCTTTTTAGCCAAAGTTAATAATATTATGGTGTGTATAGGATCTAAAAGTTATTTTGACCCCGTTTAGAATTACTCTTCGATAAATAAATTTAAATTAAGTGCGGTAAATCCTTTTCAGAGAATTTAATGCGTTACGGGAAAAAAGGTGATTTAACAAATATCTAGATATTTGGAGATATTTGTTAAGTTATATTTAATATGTTTATATATATATGTGGGTTTGCTTGGAGAGAATAGAAAGAAAGGAAATTAGAAGGAAGGAAAAGGAAAAGAAAAGGTTATATAAAGGAAAGAAGGAAATAGAAAGGAAGGAAAAACAAAGAAAGGAAAAAGGAAGGAAGGAAAACTGATTTTTCCATCTTCTTCCTCTTCACCCGCGGCCAAATTCCTTCTTTCTCCCGTTTTCATTTTCGTCGCTTTCCTTTCTTCAAAACTAGTAACCCAAGGTTGGGTGAGAGTTAGGACAAGGATTTCGCAACTCCACTCTTCCTCTTTGATTCGAAAACGAAGAAAAACGGTATTTGAGATCCAAACACAAACCCCTCCGTTTCTTCTAGATCCAAGCTTCATTTCGCGAAGAGTTAGAAGGGAAAGTTGCTCACTACCACGCTACGGTGCTAGGGGACCAATTTGGAGGCGACATTGCGAGCGGAGATTTTTACCGGATTTGCTCGCGGTACCGGAAATGCACATTAGAGCTAACGCGAAGGTAAGGGCTCCTTCCAACTTCTAGTTTGCATTTAGGGACTTATCTGTGGTTGTGTGGAAAGGTTTTTGGTTAGGGTTAGAGTATTATTTTGGGAAAAATGGATTTACCTCACGTATGTAAGATTTTGGGTAAATGAAACTTGTATGTTTTCAGTAGTGGATTGTGTCGATTTGTGTTCGCTGCTTTTGACATGCTCTTAATTGATATTGATGAAATTTGATATGTGTATGGTTGGATTTGTGAATAAATGAATTGATATGTTTTGATGTGAGAATTTGTTTGAGTTTGTGTTGGGTGGAATTTGAAAACCATTAAGTTAAACGAGTATTAAGAATGGGGAATCTCTTAATGTCTCGGTTACTTAATATTTTGTTTTGAAAATTGTTTAAGTTAACTGGGCGTTAAGAATGGGAATCTCTTAATGTCTCGGTTACTTAATATTTTGTTTTAAAGAAAAATCGTTTAAGTTAACTGGGCGTTAAGAATGGGGAATCTCTTAATGTCTCGGTTACTTAATATTTTGTTTTGAAAATTGTTTAAGTTAACTGGGCGTTAAGAATGGGGAATCTCTTAATGTCTCGGTTACTTAATATTTTGTTTTAAAGAAAAATCGTTTAAGTTAACTGGGCGTTAAGAATGGGGAATCTCTTAATGTCTCGGTTACTTAATATTTTGTTTTGAAAATTATTTAAGTTAACTGGGCGTTAAGAATGGGGAATCTCTTAATGTCTCGGTTACTTAATATTTTGTTTTAAAGAAAAATCGTTTAAGTTAACTGGGCGTTAAGAATGGGGAATCTCTTAATGTCTCGGTTACTTAATATTTTGTTTTGAAAATTGTTTAAGTTAACTGGGCGTTGAGAATGGGGAATCTCTTAATGTCTCGGTTGAGAATAGGGACTTGGCGAAAGTAACAAAATCGATTGCCAATCGGTTTTGTAATCAGTTTTTTCAAAATCATTTAAGAAATCGATTTGGCAATCGATTGGCCTTAAGTCAGGAACTCAGCAATGCTGTCAAAAATCGATTTGGCGATCGATTTGGTGATCCAGGAACTCAGCAAAACTGACAAAATCGATTTGGCAATCGATTTGGCAACACAGGAACTCAGCAATAACTAACCAAATCGATTTGGCAATCGATTGGCTCAGTAGAAACCCTTATTTTGAGTTAGATAATCGATTGCTCAATTGATTTATCAATGCTTTGGTCAGTTATGTATTACTTGATGTTTTGAGAACTTCATTTTGAGTTCATTGTTAATTGGCAAGCATTGTATGAACTTTTAGCATATGGAAAATCCCGTTAAGGAGCATGCTTAGTTGAAAGTTATTTTGTGCATTTGAAAACTTAATTGCTATGTGTTAACTGTTATTTTTTGGTTGGTGACCCTTTACAATTATTATGGAAATCTGGGCTTTGCCCTCAGATGAGAGTCAGGACGATCCTACCGGTTCGTACCCTACAGACGGAAATGGAGATGGGAACGCTTGACTGCAGCTACGTTAGGAGGATCTCACGGGGCGCGTGGAGATCAGTCAGGGTGTTTAGTTGTGTTGTAAAATGATCAGATTAGGTTGACATAGAGGGATCAGATGTCTTTCTTTTGGGGTTGCGTTTATTTTAAACCGGAAGACTGTACTGTTACTATTATTGTCAGTACGACACCTTAGTTGAATCGGTTCCTTGTATCTTCTAGTTGTTGTTTAAATACTTTGGATGTATGTATTTGAGAAACTTTTTCCGCTGCTTGTAAATTTTAATGACTCAATTATTTATCCAAAGGCATTTCCTGATTTAATTCTCTGTTTGATTTTAATTCCTTTTGAAAAAAAAAAATACACCATCGCTTTTGAAAAAACGGGGTGTTACATTGTGGTATCAGAGCTTTTGGTTTGGTTTTCTTTGGGGGGCTGTGGAACCTTGGTTATAGATTGTAGGTCAACCTATAGGTTGAGAGTTGTTATCTGATCATGTGTCGGTTTAGGTGGTTTGAGTTGTCAAGTTCATAATAATTATTATGTGCGGTTGTGGTCGGAAGTTATTCTTAGAATTATTGAAGTAGTGTTAAGACTCTACTTGATGATGGTTTTATAGGGAAACCATGCTGCCAAGGAGGAATGACGTTCCGAGAACCAATGCCAGTAGGAATGATCGAATGGCGGAGGCTATGAATAACATGGCTGCTTCGGTTGCTGCACAGACTGCTGCCAAGACTCAATGCGATCTCGAAAAGAGGGGAAGAGAGATCCGTGCTGCAGAGTCAAGAGGATTAAAAGACTTTCGTCGTTACAATCCTCCCAAGTTTGAGGGGACTGAGAATTCAGAGAAAGCAAATCAATGGATCCAAGAAGTGGAGAAGATCTTCAAAATGATTAACTGTCAGGCGGGAGTGAGGGTCAACTATGCCACTTATATGCTACTAGGAGATGCTGAGTACTGGTGGAGGAGTACAAGGTTGTTGATGAGATCAGCTCACGAGGAGGTGAACTGGGAATCTTTCAAAGGGAAGTTTTTTCGACAAATACTTCCGATGAGTATCAGGACTAGACTGGGTGATGATTTCCTGAAGCTACATCAGGGGAACATGACTGTGGGCGAATATGCTGCTAAAGTTTGAATCACTATCAAGGCATTTCAGATTTTTCCGTGAAGAGATTGACGAGCCATTCTTGTGTCATCGTTTCCAAGACGGACTAAAGTATGAGATTCAAGATTTTGTCTTACCCTTGGGAATTCAACGTTTCCAGGTTCTTGTGGAAAAATGTAGAGAAGTTGAGGATATGAAGAATAAGAGAGCTAGCCGATGAGGGAATTTTAACTCAGGAGGACCTAGTCGGGCGAAGTATCAGAACAAGGGAAAACGGGTTGCTAAAGCTTATAATCGACCACATGATAACAACGGGGGACGGGATAACCCAGGGAACCAAGACCTTGAGAGGCAAGTGGGACAAGGTATACGATGTTTCCGATGTGGAGAAGAAGGACATTATGCTTATGCTTGTACCTTTAACAGTACTACTTGCTACAATTGCCATAAACCAGGACACTTTGCAAGGAATTGCGAGGCTCCGAAGGTGGAACCAATGGTGGATGTAGCTAGGATTACTCTTCCTACTGCTAGAGGACAGGTGTATTGCGTCGGCGCTGAGTTGGAAATTTATCTAGCGATCTGATTCAATATGACTGTGCGATTACAGGTAACCTCCTAACTACACTTTCTGATTCGGGGACAACCCATTCCTTCATTGCTATGGATTATGTATATAGTTTGAAGTTGTCCGTGTCTACTTTACTGCTAAGACTTTGACAGTAAATTATGCATGTTTACTTTGTCAAATAACCATTCAGAATAGGGACTTCTCGATTAATTTAATTGTTTACCTCTACAATAACCCAAGATCATTCTTGATATGGATGGGAAGCCCTATCACTGGGTAATGATACATTGTACTCAATGTGTCGGCGTCATACTTAGTGTTTTAGGTTTTGTAACTAGGTAGATGTTCCGTACAAGGTGGAACATCAGCGACCTGCTGGGGTGTTGCAACCTTAGAGATTACACAGAGTACCATCGAGTTATTGTATCAGACCGTGACCCGAAGTTTACATCACATTTTTGTGAGCATTGGCCAAAGCATTGGGAACGAAGCTATGATTGAGTTCATCTACAACAATAGTTCCACGCAAGTATTGGAGTGGCTCTAGATGAGACTTTATATGGGCGCAAGTGTCAAACGCCCTTGTGTGGGTATAAGGACGGTGAAAATATGATCGTCGGACCAGAGATGGTGCAACAGACTACAGCTAAGGTAAGGAAAATCAAGGAGTAAATGAAGACTTCACAAGGTCGTCAGAAGAGTTACGCGGACAAGCGTCGCAGACTTTTAGAATTTGAATAGGGTGACCATGTATTTCCGAGAGTCACACCTACTACGGGAGTTGGTAGGGCGTTAAAATCGAAGAAGTTGACTCCGAAATTCATTGGACCATATCAGATTTCTGCACGAGTTGGGCCTGTTGCTTATCGGCTTGCATTGCCTCCGATACTGTCCACATTCACGACGTGTTTCATGTATCACAGTTGAGGAAATATCTTGCAGATCCATCGCATGTGATCGAACCAGACACAATCCAACCGAAGGATAACTTGACATTCGAAGTACCACCTGTGAGGATTGAGGACAGGAAGATTAAGCGATTGAGGACCAAAGATGTTTCGTTGGTCAAGGTGATTTGGAACCCAATTACTGGAGAGGCGACTTGAATTGGAGAGCAAGATGAGAGAACAACACCAGAGCTATTTATCGACGCATAGTTTCGAGGACGAAACTAATTTTAGGGGAGAGTAATGTAAGACCCATAATTTTAAAGTACACTTTATGTATTTTATGTGTTTTGGATTTGGCCCCGGAGGCTTTTTAGCCAAAGTTAATATATTATGGTGTGTATAGGATCTAAAAGTTATTTTGACCCCGTTTAGAATTATTCGTCGATAAATAAATTTAAATTAAGTGCGGTAAATCCTTTTCAGAGAATTTAATGCGTTACGGGAAAAAGGTGATTTTAACAATATCTAGATATTTGAGATATTTGTTAAGTTATATTTAATATGTTTATATATATATGTGGGTTTTCTGGGAGGGAATAGAAAGAAAGGAAATTAGAAGGAAGGAAAGGAAAAAAGGTTATATAAAGGAAGAAGGAAATAGAAAGGAAGGAAAAACAAAGAAAGGAAAAAGGAAGGAAGGAAACTGATTTTTCCATCTTCTTCCTCTTCACCCGCGGCCAAATTCCCTCTTTCTCCCGTTTTCATTTTCGTCGCTTTCCTTTCTTCAAAAACTAGTAACCCCAAGGTTGGGTGAGAGTTAGGACAAGGATTTCGCAACTCCACTCTTCCTCTTTGATTCGAAAACGAAGAAAAACGGTATTTGAGATCCAAACACAATCCCCTCCGTTTCTTCTAGATCCAAGCTTCGTTTCGCGAAGAGTTAGAAGGGAAAGTTGCTCACTACCACGCTACGGTGCTAGGGGACCAATTTTGGAGGCGACATTGCGAGCGGAATTTTACCGGATTTGCTCGCGGTATCGGAAACGCACGTTAGAGCTAACGCGAAGGTAAGGGCTCCTTCCAACTTCTAGTTTGCATTTAGGGACTTATCTGTGGTTGTGTGGAAAGGTTTTTGGTTAGGGTTAGAGTATTATTTTGGGAAAAAATGGATTTACCTCACGTATGTAGATTTTGGGTAAATGAACTTGTGTGTTTGAGTAGTGGATTGTGTCGATTTGTGTTCGCTGCTTTTGACATGCTCTTAATTGATATTGATGAAATTTGATATGTGTATGGTTGGATGTGAATAAATGAATTGATTAATGTTTTGATGTGAGAATTTGTTTGAGTTTGTGTTGGGTGGAATTTTGAAAACCATTAAGTTAAACGAGTATTAAGAATAGGGAATTCTCTTAATGTCTCGGTTACTTAATATTTTGTTTTGAAAATTGTTTAAGTTAACTGGGCGTTAGAATGGGGAATCTCTTAATGTCTTCGGTTAAGTTAACTTAATGTCGTTTAAGTTAGACTGGCGAAGATGGGGAATCTCTTAATGTCTCGGTTACTTAATATTTTGTTTTAAGAAAAAATTGTTTAAGTTAACTGGGCGTTAGAATGGGGAATCTCTTAATGTCTCGGTTT
>PGWS01036754.1:0-40058 GCA_002896235.1 Cicer reticulatum
ATGACTCAATTATTTATCCAAAGGTATTTCCTTATTTGTTTTACTCTGTTTTATTTTAATCTCTTTTGAAAAAAAAAATACACCTTGGCTTTGAAAATCGGGGTGTTACATTTACCTTCGATGACAAATGCAAGAAGGCGTTTGATTTCTTAAAGGCATCACTGACCTCCACTCCCATAATTCAACCACCCAATTGGACCCTCCCTTTTGAAATTATGTGTGATGCATCTAACTATGTCGTGGGAGCAGTCCTTGCACAAAGGGTTGGTAAGGCTTCCCATGTTATTTATTATTTTTCTAGGACTTTAGATTCTGCACAAGCTAATTATACTACCATTGAAAAGAAACTTTTAGCTATTGTTTCTGCACTTGATAAGTTTAGATCATATTTGTTGGGTTCTAAGGTAGTTGTTTTTACTAACCATGTATCTTTGAAGTTCTTGTTGAAGAAACTAGAAGCAAAATCGAGATTGATCCGGTGGATGTTGTTACTCCAAGAATGTGATTTTAGAGGATTAAAGATAATAGTACTGAAAATTTGGTAGGCGATCATTTAAAGCAATATAAATGGATGAGGACCACATCCCCATTCAGATACTTCCCAGATTGAGCAACTGCTACATGCGTGAGGTAACCATTG
This sequence comes from Cicer reticulatum, assembly GCA_002896235.1. Taxonomy (NCBI): domain Eukaryota; kingdom Viridiplantae; phylum Streptophyta; class Magnoliopsida; order Fabales; family Fabaceae; genus Cicer; species Cicer reticulatum. Next base: position 641 of record PGWS01036754.1, read on the forward strand.
GTTTGCTGTATAGGGACTAGAGGACGTTCCTTCTTTTTGGTTGCAGTATTTAATTTGGGAAAGGCTGTACTATACTAATATGTCTGTTTGACATGTTATTTATGATGGGGTCTTTCCATCCTTTAAAGTGTAAATACTTTGAATTCGATATTTTGAGGAAACTTTTTCGCTGCTTGTAAATTAATATGAAACTCAATTATTTATCCAAGTTATTTCCTTATTTGTTTTACTCCTGTTTTAATTTTAATCTCTTTGAAAAATAAAAATAACACCTTCGCTTTGAAAATCGGGGTGTTACAATTGTGGTACAGAGCTTTTGGCTGGGATTTTCTTTGGGGTTGTGGAACCTTGTTATAGATTGTAGTTCAACCTGTAAGTGGGAGTTGTTATCTGATCATGCGTCGGTTTAGGGGGTTAAGTTGTCCGGTCCGCAGTAATTCTTCATGTGTTGATGTGGTCGGAAACTAGTTTTTGGAATTATTTGAAGTAGTGTTAGACTCACTTGATGATGGTTTTATAGGGAACCATGCCGCCAAGCAATGAATGACGCTCTGAAGAGCCAATGCTAATAAGGATGATCAAAAGGCGGAGGGTATGAATAACATGGCTGCTTCTGTTGCTGCACAGACTGCTGGCCAAGACTCAAGTATCTTGAAAAAGAGGGGAAGAGAGATCCTGCTGCAGAGTCAAAGGATTAGAAGACTTTCGTCGTTACAAATCCTCCCAAGTTTAAGGGATGAGTACATTCAGAGAAGGCGGAATCAATGGATCCAAGGAAGTGGAGAAGATCTTCGAAATATTAAACTGCAGGCGAGAGTGTAAGGGTCAAACTACGCCACTTATATGTATTGGGGATGTTGAGCTATGGTGGAGGAGTGCAAGGTTATTGATGATCAGCTCACGAGGAGGTGAACTGGGAATCATTCAAAAGGAAGTTTAAGCGAAATACTTCTCCGATGAGGTACCAGGACTAAACTGGGTGATGATTTTCTGAAACTTCATCAGGGGAACATGACCGTGGGCGAATATGCTGCGCGAAGTTTGAATCACCTATCGAGGCATTTCAGGTTTTTCCGTGAGAGATTGATGAACCATTCAGTGTCATCGTTTCCAAGACGGACTGAAGTATGAGATTCAATACTCCGTCTTACCCTTGGGAATTCACGTTTCCAAAGCGCTTGTAGAAAAAATGTAGAGAAGTGGAGGATATGAAAAGTAAGAGGGCTAGTCGAGGAGGAATTTTAATTCAGGAGGCCCTAGTCGGGCCAATTATCAGAACAAGGGAAAGCAAGTTGCTAAACCTTATAATCGACCACAAAATAACAACGGTGGGCAAAGTCGCCCAGGGAACCAGAATTTCGGAAGACAGTTGGCAAGTGCTTCGATGTTTTCCGATGTGGGGAAGAGGGACATTACGGTATGCTTGTGCCTCTAATGTCCTCACCTGTTACAATTGTCAGAAGCCAGGGCACATGGCAAGGGATTGCACGGCTCCAAAGGTGGACCCATTTGTGAATGTAGCTCGGGCTACTCGTCCTATCGCTAGAGGACGCGTTTATTGCGTGAGTGCTGAAGCTGGAAACCCACCTGGCAATCTGATTCAACGTGACTGTGAGATTGCAGGTAACACCCTAAACTGCACTTTTTGATTCGACGGGCAACCCATTCCTTCATTGCTATGGATTGTGTGAATCGTTTGAATTATCTGTGTCGCCTCTACCTTTTGATTTGATTGTTTCTACACCTGCTAAGACTTTGACAGTAAATTCCGCATGTTTACATTGTCAAGTAACTATACAAAATAGAGAGACTTCTTGATTAATTTGATTTGTTACCCCTACAATCACTCGAGGTCATTCTCGGTATGGATTGGATGTCGTATCATTACGTGATCTTGGATTGCGCTCGTAAATTGGTTCTTTTCCCCGAACCAGGAGTTGTTAAACATCTAGCCGCTAACAAACTCCGAGTGTCGCTAAGAGAAGGGACTCATGAGTTTGTCCCTGGCTAATGTGGGAGGCAAAGATAAATGTAACATAGAGATGTGATGCTTGTCAATGAGTACCGGGACGTATTTCCAACGGAAATTCCAGGATTGCCACCGGTAAGAGAAGTGGAATTTTTCATTGATTTGCACCCAGGAACGGGAACCAATTTCATGGCACCGTATTGAATGTCGCCATTGGAATTAAATGAGCTCAAAAGCCAAATTGAAGACTTGTTGGAGAGGAAATTTATAAGACCAAGTGTATCACCGTGGGGAGCTCCAGTTTTGCTAGTTAAGAAGAAGGACGGAAGCTCGCGCTTATGTGTGGATTATAGACAACTTAATAAGGCAACTATTAAGAATCGTTATCCTTTGCCACACATCGATGATTTAATGGATCTATTGAGAGGGGCCGTGATATTTTCGAAGATTGACTTGAAGTCGGGTTACCATCAGATTCGAGTAAGGGAATGAGATATTCAGAAACTGCTTTCAGAACCTGTTATGGACATTATGAATATCTGGTTATGCCGTTTGGAGTTACCAATGCACCAGCAATTTTCATGGACTACATGAACAGAATCTTTAATTCATTCCTTGATAAATTGTGTGTGGTGTTTATTGATGATATATTGATTTATTCAAGAACTGAAGAAGAGCATGGCGAACATTACGCCAAGTTCTTGAGATTTTACGCAAGAAGCAAATTGTATGCCAATCTGTCAAAGTGTGAATTCTGGCTAGAAAAAGTGAATTTCTTAGGACACGTGATAACCAAGGAAGGAATCGCTGTAGATCCAGCTAAGATTGAGGCAGTTCTTGCTTGGAAACAGCCTCAGACTGTCACTGACATACGAAGTTTTGTAGGATTGCAGGTTACTACAGGAGGTTTATTGAAGGTTTTGCTAAGATTGTGACTCCATTGACACAACTTACCAGAAAGGAGTCAACCGTTCGCCATGGACGGAGAAGTGTGAGGAAAATTTTCAGTTACTAAAGAGAAAATTGACGACCTCACCAGTATTGGTATTACCACAATCAGATGAACCCTATGAAGTTTATTGTGATGCGTCTCACCAAGGTTTGTGATGTGTTCTGATGCAACACAAGAAAGCTGTAGCTTATGCCTCAAGGAAATTGAAGATTCATGAGAGAAACTATCCTACTCATGATTGGAGCTTGCTGCGGTTGTTTTTGCATTGAAGATCTGGAGGCACTATTTATATGGGTGCACGTTCACCGTGTTTAGTGACCATAAAAGTTTGAAATATTTGTTTGATCAGAAGGAATTGAACATGCGCCAGAGACGATGGATGGAAACTCTCAAAGACTTTGATTTCACATTGCAGTACCACCCTGGGAAGGCCAATGTAGTGGCTGATGCTTTGAGTAGGAGAAGTGTCTCGGTGTTTTAAACAATTATGGCTAAACAACAAGAGTTGTGGGAAGCTTTAGAGATCTACACTTAAACGTAGAGTTTGCACCAGGAATTTTGAAATTCAGAATGATTAAGATTTCGAGTGGACTACTTGAAGACATTGGAAATTCTCAAGATGACGTCTTAATACAAGAGAAGAGGAACCTGATAGTGCAAGGGAAGACAATTGAGTTCAAGATTGGATAAGATAATATTTTGCGATGTAATGTAGGATTTGTGTACCAGGGATTACAGATATGAGGAAAACAATCTTAGAAGAGGCTCACAAGAGCAAGTTGAGTATTCATCCTAGAGCAAACAAAGATGTATCAGGATTTGAGATAGCATTATTGGTGGCCAGGAATGAAGAAACATGTAGCGGAGTATGTATCCACTTGTCTAACTTGTCAGAAAGCGAAGGTGGAACATCAGCGACCTGCTGGGATGTTGCAACCTTTAGATATACCGGAATGGAAGTGGGACAACATTTCCATGGATTTTATAATTGGATTGCCAAAAACAAGGAGGAAGAATGATTCTATATGGATGATAGTGGATCGATTGACTAAATCCGCTCACTTTTTGCCAGTAAAGACCACCTATAAGGTAGATCAGCTAACAGAGATCTACATTGCTGAAATTGTGAGGTTACACGGGGTACCATCGAGTATTGTATCAGACCGTGATCCGAAGTTCACATCACATTTTTTGGGAGCGTTGCACGAAGCGTTGGGAACGAAACTACGATTGAGCTCAGCTTACCATCCACAAACGGACGGACAGACTGAAAAGGACGAATAAGTCCCTGGGAGATCTGTTGAGAGCATGTGTATTAGATGATAAGGAAGTTGGGATGATGTACTTCCGTTGATTGAGTTCACCTACAACAATAGTTTCCACGCAAGTATCGGAATGGCACCATATGAGGCTTTATATGGGCGCAAGTGTCAAACGCCCTTGTGTTGGTATAAGGATGGAGAAAGTATCATTGTCAGACCGGAGATGGTGAAACAGACTACGACTAAGGTAAGGAAGATCAAGGAGAAAATGAAGACTTCACAGGATCGTCAGAAGAGTTACGCGGACAAGCGTCGCAGACTTTTAGAATTTGAATAGGGTGACCATGTATTTCTGAGAGTCACACCCACTACTAGAGTAGGTAGAGCCTTGAAATCGAAGAAGTTGACTCCGAAATTCATTGGACCATATCAGATTTCTGCACGAATTGGGCCTGTTGCTTATCGGATTGCATTGCCTCCGATACTGTCCAATATTCATGACGTGTTTCATGTGTCACAATTGGGGAAATATCTTGCAAATCCATCTCATGTGATCGAACCAGACACAATCCAACTGAAGGATAACTTGTCATTCGAAGTACCACCTGTGAGAATTGATGACAGGAAGATTAAGCGATTGAGGACCAAGGATGTTTCATTGGTCAAGGTGATTTGGAACCCAATTACTGGAGTTGCGACTTGGGAACTGGAAAGCAAGATGAGAGAACAGCACCCAGAGTTATTTATCGACGCATAGTTTCGAGGACGAAACTAATTTTTAGGGGGTAGTAATGTAAGACCCATAATTTTAAAGCATACTTTTATGTATTTTTATGTATTTGGATTTGGCTCGGAGGCTTTTTAGCCAAAGTTATTAATATTTGGAGTTTATATGATCATAAAGATATTTTGATGCCGATTAAAATTACTCGTCGATAAATAAATTAAATTAAGTGCGGTGAATCCTTTACGGAGAATTTAATGCCTTATGGATGAAATGGTAATTTTAATAAATATCTAGATATTTGGAGATATTTGTTAAAAACAATATAATATATATATATATATATATATATATATATATATATATATAAATATATATAATATATATATATATATATAAAATATCATTAATATATATATATGTTTGTGTGGAGGGAAAAGGAGAGGAAATAGAAAGAAAAGGAAAAGAAGGGAAAACAAAAGGAAAAAAGAACAAAGGAAGTAAAACGTGTTTTCCTCCCTGTTGCTCGCGTTACTCCATCTCCTTCTCCATTCTTCTTCTTTGGTTCTTTGTTTCTTTTGCTTCGAAAATAAACCCAAGGTTTGGTGAGTGTGAAAGAGAAGATTACTGAACTTCATACTTCCTCGTTGTTTCGAAAACGAAGAAAAATGGTATTAGAGATTTCAGAACCATCAAACACGAACCTCTCCGTTTCATCTAGATCTAAGCTTCGTTTCGCGAAGAGATAGAAGGAATGTTGCTCACTACCACGCTACGGTGCTAGGGAACCAACTTTGGAGGTGACGTTGCGAGCGGAGATTTTACCGGATTTACTCGCGGTACCGTAATCGAACGTGAAAGCTAACGTGAAGGTAAAGGATCCTTCCAAACTTCTAGTTTGCATTTAGGGACTTATCTGTGGTTGTGTGGAAAAGAATTTTGTTAGGGTTTGAGTATTGATTTGGGGGAAAAATGAACCTAAGCCTTTATGGGTAAAATCTTAGAGCTAGGTTTTTGTTGTATTGATGAATGTTGCGTGGAAAATGAATCTAAACTCATTTATGTATGATTTGAGTAATGAACTGGTTGTGTTTGAGTGGTGGATTGTGTTGATTTGTGTTCGTCGTATTTGACGTGTTCTTAATTAATACTGATGAAATTGTTGTGTGTATGGTTGGATTTTGTGGAGAAATGAATTGATGTGTTTTGGTGTGAGTGAGTGTGATTGGATCTGATAATAGGTTTGAGTTTGTTTTGTGTGGAATTTGAAAACTATTAGAGTTAAACGAGTATTAAAAATGGGGAATATTTAATATCTCGGTTTACTTAATGTGTGTGTTGAAGAAAATCGTTTAAGTTAAACGAGTATTAAGAATGAGTTAATCTCTTAATATCTACGTTTACTTAATGTTGTGTGTGAAAATCATTAGAGTTTAAACGAGTATTAAAGATGGGGAATCTTTTAAATATCTCGGGTTTACTTAATGTTGTTGTTTGGGAAAATCGGTTTAGTTAAAAGAGTATTAAGAATGAGGAATCTCTTAATATATCTGTTGCTTAATGTTTGTTGTGAAAATCGTTTAAGTCAAATGAGAGTAAGTATTAAAAATGAGAAATCTTTTAATATCTCATTTGCTTAGCGATTGTTGTGGATGGAGTCTGTGTATGTTCATGCATTTCATAATTATTGGTGAAATGTGTGACTCGTGATAGGTGGCACCTCGGGTAACAGTATCTGACCCGTGATAGGTGGTACGTTTACGATTTACGTTTTTGTAAATTGTGTTGACGCCGTGATAGGTGGCACCTCGGTTAAATAGTACGTGTTTGGCCTGTGATAGTCGGTACATACGATTTACGTTTTTTCTTTTAGTAAATCGTGCTGGACCCGTGATAGGTGGCACCTCGGTAAACATTACTGACCCGTGATAGGTGGGTGTTTATGATTTACGCTTTTAGTAAATCGTCTGCCGTGATAGGTGGCACCTCGATAATTTGTACTTTGGCCTGCGATAGGCTCAGTACATTATGACTTTGAAGACTAGAAGCTATATAATCGAGATTGATCCGGTGGATGTTGTTAACTCCAAGAATGTGATTTTAGAGATTAAAGATAATATAGTTGAGCTGAGAAAATTTTGGTGGCGGATCATTTAAGCAGAATATAAATGGATGAGGCACATCCCATTCAAGATGACTTCCCAGAATGAGCAACTGCTACAATGCGTGAGGTAACTCATGGTTTGCTGATTTAGTTTAATTATTCTGTTGTTGGGACGGTATTTCTGCAGGTGTCTCCCAAATACAAATACACAAACTTAAAAGTGATTCTAAATACTATGTGTGGGATGATCCATATCTTGTGGAAATTCTGTTGTGACCAGGTGATTAGCGACGTGTATTTCCCGACCATGAGGCTCAATCCATTCTTTCATTTGGTCGATGCCTCTCAATCTGTCGAGATAATTTGGTCCTCTACGAACAACAAGAAAAGTCTTAGACTCGAGTTTCTTTTGGCCCACTTTGTTTAAAGATGCTTTTGAGACTTACAAAATTACTTGTGAATAGTGCCCAAATAGCTAAGGCAAAACAATCACTCGTAGAGTGAGTTGAGATACCTCAACAACCTATGCTTTTCTGTGAAGTATTTGATGTGTGGGGCATTGACTTTATGGGCCCTATCCTGTATTTTTGGTTATGTCTATTTTACTGGTTGTTGATTATGTTTTGAAGTGGGTGAAGCAATTACCACTAGATGACTATGAATTTCTAAAGTTGTTGTAGGTTTATCAGATCAAATATTTTTTGCAGGTTTGGGAATACCCCGAGCCATCATAAGTGATCAAGGAACTCATTTTTTGAACCGCACCAATGCGACGCTTTAGCTTCGGAAGTATTGGGTTAGTGACAGAGTTTCTACACCATCATCATCCCCTAACTAATGGGCAAGCTGAATCGTCTAATTTTAGCAGAATTCGCTTCATTTTAGCATTTGGGACATTGTTGGAATTTTCAGAATTGTTATTTTGTATTGCATTGTTATGATGATCATGACTAGGGCTAGTTTTGTGAATCTTCATTCCTCTGAACCTTGAAATAGATAGGACATTTCATTTACGTCGTAGACTTAATAGAGCTGCTAGTGTAACGAGTTAGAGTTAGATACTGAAATTGACAACTTGTTGCAAAATATGGCTTGATGCGAATAATAAACCTTAAAAGAACTTGCTGCAACCTAATGTCAATTATACTGCATTATGTATCACATATCCTGAATTTAATGTACCATTTTAAACTTAAATCTGGTTTAATACACTTGCTTCCAAGGTTTAATGGTCTTGCGGCGAGGATCCCCACAAACACTTAAAGGAATTCCATGTTGCGTGTTCTACCATGAAGCCTCAAGGAGTCACAAAAGACCACATGTGCCAAATGCTATGATCAAATTCCCTTACACTTAAAAACTTTAGAAGTTCTTCTATGGTAGCATCTCAAGCATAGGGAGTGTATTAAACCTGGCTTTTGCAACAAAAGTTCTTCTATGATAGCTTGTTCAAGCACCATAGCTCTCAGGAATAGCTTAAGGCGTTGTCCATTTACTTTGAACATTTCTCGGTGTTTTCACTTTTTATTTCCACTGCACCATGAGGAAAAATGTTAGTAACAACAAAAGGGCCAATCCACTTCGATCGAAGTTTCCCAGCCATCATCTTATCATGAAAAAGTACTTAGTTTTCTCCTTATAGATTGCGAGAGTTCTCGTAAGCTTCAAATCTAAGCTCTTCAAGTTGTTGCAATTGAAGCTTTCTCTCTGAAACATGCTTTCTCCATCTCAGGTTACAACTCTCGACCTCCTAATAAGCATGGTGCTTCTATTTCCACTGGAAGGTGGGCATGCCTTACCAAACAAAAGTCGATAAGGACATCCCTATTGTTGTTTTGTAGGTTGTTCTATGAGCCCAAAGAGCTTCTTCAAGTAGGTGGCTCCAGTCTTTCCTGTTTGGCTGCACCATCTTTTCTAAGATTTTGTTTGATTTCCTATTTTGAGACTTCAACTTGCCCATTCAGTCTGGGATATAAGGTATAGAAACTCTGTGCACAACACCATACTCTGAAGCAAAGTGTCGATGGTGCGGTTGGCAAAAGAGTGCCTTGATCATTTATCATGGCTAGGGGTATTCCAAACTTGCAAAATATATTTGACCTGATAAAACCTAGCACAACCTTAGAATCATTAATTCCTAGTGGGTATTGCTATCCCACCCACTTCGAAACATAATTCAACAGCTAGTAATAATATAGACAAACCAAAAGATACAAAAAAGCGGCCCATAAAGTCAATGCCCCACACATCAAATACTTCATAGAAAATAAATAGGTTCTGAGGCATCTCATCCTATGAGTGATTGTTGTTCGCTGTTATTTGGCACTGTTCACAAGTTTTGTATAGTCTCAAAAGCATCTTTGAAAAAAGTGGCCCAAAAGCAACCCGAGTTCTAAGATTTTCTTGTTGTCCATATAGGACCAAAATGTCCTCTAGTTGAGAGGCATGACAAAAATGAAGAATGGATTAAGCCTCATGGGTGGGAAACACATCTCCTAATCACCTGGGTCACTACTAGAATTTACACAGATATGGATCATCCCAGTCACATACTGATTTGGAAACTTTTTATAAGTTTGTGTATTTATGTTTGAGATGCATCTGCAGGAAAGGCTTCAACAACTAGATAATTTAACTAAAATCAACAAACCAAGGAGTTACCTCATGCAACTGTAGCTGTTGCTCATCAGGGAAGTCATCGTGAATGGGGGTGGGGTCCTCATCCATTTCTAATTTGCTCAAATGACCTGTCATCAAATTTTTAGCTCCACTCTTATCTTTAATCTCTAAATCAAATTCTTGGAATAACAACATCCACCGGATCAATCTCGGTTTGCATCTGGTTCTTCAAAAAGGACTTCAAAGCTGCATGGTCAGTAAAAACAACTACCTTCGAACCTAACCAAATATGATCTAAACTTATCAAGTGCAAAAAGAATAGCTAAAAGTTCCTTTTCCAGTGGTAGTATAATTAGCTTGTGAAGAATCTAAGGTCCTAGAAGCATAATAAAATAACATTGGGTAGCCTTACCAAACCCTTTGTGCAAGGACTGCTCCCACTGCATAGTTAGATGCATCACACATAATTTCAAAAGGGAGGGTCCAATTGGGTGGCTAAATTATGGGAGTAGAGGTCAGTGCTACCTTTAAGAAATCAAACGACTTCTTGCATTTGTCATCGAATGTGAAACTGACATCTTTTGCAGCAAATTTGACAGCGGGAAGAGCTATGTTGCTAAAATCCTTGATAAAGCGGCTGTAAAACCTGCATGGCCAAGAAAAGAACAAATCTCGTGGATGCAAGATGGGTAAGACAAATTAGAAAATCACATCAATTTTGGTAGGATCCACTTCAATCCCATTTTTAGAGATCACATGTCTCAAAACTATCCTTGATCAACCATAAAATGACATTTTTCATAATTCAGCACATGGTTAGTTTCAATACATCTATGCAAAGCTCTACCTAAATTGTGCAAGCATGCATCAAATGAGGAACCATACAAAGTAAAATCATCCATGAAAACTTCAATACAATTTTCTATCAAGTCAGAGAAATATGTAAGGCCATTAGTTTTAATTAGTTCTAATTTGTAATTATTGTATTTTAGTGTATTTTGGTATTTTGTGAATTTAATGCCAAAATTATTTTTGGAGCCCGTTTTAAATTCCATTCGTCGAGCAATAGTTTTATTTATTTATGTACGAAGAAATTTAATATCGGGTAGTTTTGTTAAAAATATCACTTTGTCGTGAAATTGTATCTGTCAATTGAGTTGCGACGAGAGTAGATATTTTTATTAAAATGGTTTGTGAAGTGACGGAAGTGATGTGAAAATAATGTTTTTATAAATATCTAAAATATCTAGATATTTTAGATATTTGTTATATATATATATAGTTTTACTTATATATATAAAAGAAAGAAAAGGAAAGGAAGGAAAAAGAAAGAGAAGAATTTAGATAGAGTATTTGCATATAGATGTACTCTTATATCTCTCCCTGCATCGCGCATACCTCCATCTTTTCTTCCTCCTTTTTTTCTTTTCGTTTGACCTCTTTTGCTTCAAGAAAAGGAACCCAAGTCTGGTGGGGTGAGAAGACAAAGATTTTCTCAGCTTCATTCTTTTCCTTTTGATTCCAAAACGGAGAAAACGGTGTTGGTGTTTTCAAAACCGTCAAAACATAAACCTTCACTTTTCTCCTAGATCTGAGCTTTATTTCCAGAAGTGATAGAAGGGAAGGTTGCTCATCTCCACGCTACGGTGCTAGTGAGCTAAACTTTGGAAGGACGACATGAGCGAAGTTTTAACCGAACAAATCGTGGTACCGTAATCGGTTGGAAAAGCGATAACGGAGGTAAGGGTTTCTTCCAAACTTTTAGTTTGCATTTAGGGCTTATTTGTGGTTGGGTGGAAAAAATAAATGTGTTGGGGTTTGAAGTGTAGATTTGGGGAAAATGAATTTAATGCTTTTTATGGGTGAAATTTTGGAGTTGGGTTTTCGAGATATTGATGAGTGTTTTGTGGAAAAAGAATTTCATTCATTTATGTGTGTTGTTGAGAAATGAAATTTGATGTGTTTGAGGTGTGGTTTGTGAAAATTAGTTTGGCATGAGTTATGTTTGAGTTTTGTGGAAATTTGTGGTGATTGATGATTGAACTTGGTGTAGATTTTGTCGATTTTGAATTGATCAGGTTTAATGTAAATTGTGGATTAAATTGATGTGTGTGGGGTGAAAATAATGTTTGAGTATGCTCTGCGTGGAATTTGAAAATCGTTAGTGTTTAATGAGTATTAAAAATGGGGAATCTTTTAATATCTGCATTTACTTAATGATTATTGTGGATAGAGTCAGAGTGTGCTCATGCATTTCATAGTACATGGTGACCGCGATAGGGCCATGGTGATAGTGGTGACCGTGATGGGCCACAAGATGATGCCCATATGATTAGTTGGTTCATCTTATCCTTGCAGGGATTATCGCTTCGTGTTGATATGTGAAAGATTGTATTCTAGTTGTGCTGATCTGTGAGTGATTGCACTCTAGGCTTGTGATAGGCGATACTTTAGTAAATCGTGCGGGCCTGTGATGGGTGGCATCTTGATAATTATATATAACGCATGTGATAGCGGTACAATTATGATTTACGCCCTTCGAGGAGGGTTTTGGTTTGGAATTCCATAATTCATGCATTTTGGGCATATACGCATTGCCTTAAGGGTACTTAGCAGGCGAATCATGTTTGATATATTGTGGTGATTGTATATGTATGCTTAGTTGTGGTTGTGATTGTGCCTTAATTGGTAAGTGAGATTGTTTGGATTTGTGTGTAAGTGTTGATTGATTGCGAAACCTTTTTAAAAGCTGATTTATGTTGTTTTTGTTGTTTTTGCTATTTTTTGCTGATGTATTCGAATACAAGAAGGTTGTATTCGAATACAGATGTCTTGATTTGGCTACTGACTTATGAAACATCAGTGTAGTCGAATACAAGAGGCTTGTAGTCGAATACAGATGTCCTGTTTTTGCTACTGACTTCTGAAATAACACTGTATTCGAATACAAGGATGATGTATTTCGAATACAACAGTGCAGTTTTGTTAAAAACTCCATTTTCAACTTTGATTATGCATGTATAGCATAAAAAACTCTTTCAAGGTGCATGGTAAGTTGAAAGGTGCATGGATCTTCTTGTTGTAAACTGCTGAGAATTAATGGACATGTTCTCAATCAACGCCTTGGCCGCTTCTGGGGTCTTATCGACAAGTGCTTCTCCACTAGCAGCATCCAAAATGCTTTTATCAATAGGTAGCAAGCCTTCAGAAAAATATTAGATGAGCAATTGTTCAAAAATCTGGTGATGAGGACAACTTGACACTATTTTCTTGAATCTCCCCAATACTCATGTAATGAATCCCTATCAATCTTCCTGGTGCCACATATTTTTTTTCTGATTGAAGCAGTTCTTGAGGCAGGGAAGAATATTTCTAGAAACAATATCATGAGATCATTCTAATTTGTAACAGAACCTGGTTGAAGGTAGTATAACCAGTCCTTGGCAGCATCTTGGAGTGAAAATGGAAGGCTCTCAGTTTAATGTGGTCTTATGTGACTCATTGAGGCTTCATGGTAGAACACACAAAATGGAATTCCTTCAAGTGTTTGTGGGGATTCTTACCTGCAAGACCATTGAACTTTGGAAGCAAGTGTATTAAAACCAGATTTAAGGTCAAATGGTACAATAACTTCAGGATATGTGATACATAATGCATTATAATTGACATTAGCTGCAGCATGTTGTCTTAAGTTTCTATTATTCGCATCAGCCATATTTTGCAACAAGTTGTCAATTTCAATATCTGACTCTAACTCTTAACATTAGCGGCTCTATTAAGTCTACGATGTAAATGAAATGTCCTATCTATTTCAGGTCCAAGAAAATGAAGATTCATAAAACTAGCCCAAGTCATGCATCATCAAAACAATCCAATGCAAAATAACAATTCTGAAAATTCCAACAATATCCCTAATGCTAATTGAAGTGAAAAATTGAAAAACCCTATCAAATAAAATCCAAAAATATAAAAATACAACCAAAAATTTCTTAAAAATCAAATAAAGGCAACACATATTTTTTGGAATTTTTGGAGAATATGAAAAATTCAAAAAATTGAAAATAAGGTCTAGAAGAAGGAAGTTGGGATTTTGACCGTCGATTCTCGTATAGGTTCCTTATACGGGGCTCTTATTCCTTGATTTTTTCTTCTTCTGATTTTTGGCGAATTTCAGAGCAATCCGAGACAGTCGTCTGAAAATAGGGTTAATATTGTTATCAGAGAACCCCCTGCAACGGCGCCAATTTGATCCGCTGTCGTTTATGGGTCAAATACAATTGATAAAATGTAAATAGAGGTAATAACTCACATCGTTTCACAAGGACTTCTAATATAATAATAATAACCGAATTGAAAATTGAAATTAGAAAGAGGTTTTTTTAGATTTTTGATTTAACAGATGAGCAACACGATTAATCCACTTATTCGAGTTTCAGACCTATCACAGATTCTATCAATGAGTTTAATTTTCTAATTTGTGATTCTATTCTTATTTTACTATAGAATTGATCAGCCAATATATAGTACTTGATATTGGGCTTTAGGGTTTAGGGTTTAAAACCAAGTGACCCGCTAATTAAAATTATTACAAACGTCCATATTATGAAATCTGCAATTTAGGCCCAGTAAATTTCGGAATTGATCTTTTCTTCCAACACAAAAGTTGTAGCTCGGATTTTAAACTTTTCAACGCCTACTCATATGCGTCAATCCGATATCCAGAACTCAAGTTATGACCTACAGAGCGAGAAAGAGTCAAAATACAAATAATAAAATTAAAAAGCAAATATTAAAATTATAATTCAAATTCGACCCAAAGTTTAGAAACTAGCTAAAAATATTAATCTAAGCTATAAAGAACATTTAAAATACCAAACTAAAGAACTAGAAACATGTACCCAAATGCTATGATGAGTGTACTTTGACACCCAAGATAGATATGAATTGTAAATGTTGCATGATTTTGATGAGACAAGTCATCAGGGCGCATCAAAGCCCAAACACATTATATATATAGGTGACTTATCCAACATATGCTGCTACTTCTCTGCTAACATCCAATTTCCATTCCTTGATGTCATGGTATATGATTCCAGAACACTCCAAATATAGAATTCCACAATCGCGATCAAATACATCGACATAAGGGCTAAAATCTATAGTTCCAAAGTGTACAGAGAAAACGACAAACAAAGAGCTAAGGGCTAAAAATCTCATGACACCACAAAAATGGGAATAGAAATAGTAAAGTACATTATAGTAGGTTTCAAATACATATATAAAACAAAGAAATTATCCTCAATATGTATCTCTCATGTAACACCTAACTAATAGTGAATGCAATAATGCAGTCTCATGTCATCGCCCTATGTTTTCACAACAATCATAAGAAACATTTAGGCAAGTATTGTCTGACTTCTCGTAAAGTAGAGACTTTATATGTCAATCTCAACCAAAAGAATCTATGATGACCTTAGACCTATAACCCTAGTGTTATTCAAGCGAGTGCACTAAATATAAATAACCATGTTTGGATCCAAGCGAACAATCAACGTTGTGTGACCATAAGTAGTAGAATTCACCACATCAATGCAATGCAACTACATGAATTTCACATTCTTTTTTCTTTATTTCACAAGTCATGGTACTCTCAACTATTAGTACGACCTTGTAATTTACTTATTATTTCACCAAAACAAAAACTCAGTCGTGTGTTACACCACTTAAGGGTTGTAACTACACTTACTATTTTAAAATATACTAAAAACAACCTCAGCGGAGTGTGATGCTACTAGACCTATTCATTATTCAATACCTCACTCATGAACAGTCACCCTTTTTAAAATTTTAAGTCATCTACCCTAAGGTGATTACAAATTCCAACTTGTTAATGCAAAAATGGTTAGCCACAATTCTCTTATTGATGTTTTGGTGATAACAATAACGATAAGAACAATTATCCTCTAACTATTTGTTAAGTGTGTAGATTAAGTTTGAAGATAAAGATTTATATTAATGACTATCTATTTTAAGGTAGCATAAATTTTGAGAAAGTCAGAGATAATAATCTAAGTATTTTTAACATGGAATATTATCATCTAATAAACAAGTAATTATGTTTATTAATAAACAAGTAATTTGTAACAAGCTTTATAACGAGTTTTTAGTTATCTACAGGCCGAGTCAAAGCATTAAAGTCAAAGGGAAATTGAAGCAACGTTTGACCCTTTGTTCACAAAAGAAAAGAAAACTACAATTATCATTTGTCTATGGCTAAATTTAACTAAGAGTCACAACCTTCATTGATCCTCTAACTTAAGACCAAATAATAAAGTTTTGAATGAAAGCTCTAATCGAGACAATACTCTAAAAGTCAAATCCTCTAATCATCAAAGTGGGACTCATCATTTGTGTAAAGAATTGCATGACATCCTCTAAAAGTGTCATCCTCTAAGATATGCCTTCTTAAATCAAGATACGATAAATTAATTATGATGATATATATGGACATGTCTTAAAGGCTGATTTGCCTTAAATTCTTATTCAAGATCTCCAACGATAATATCCTCAAGGATACATTCCTCATTGTTTAAGTAGAAACCAATCAATATAAAAATGGCAAAAAGAATGAAAAAATAAATGTGTGAAAAAGAATTTCTATAAAAAGCATTGAATACATCAAAAGAAAAGAATCAAAAGTCCTCTCAGTAGAGAGTTGGTAGAATTGAAATGATATAGTACTTGTACTATAATATTCTCTCTATGAGATTTAGAATCCTAGAAACAAACTTTATATCGATTATGACCCAAACTAGAATGGATGTAGATCATCATGGTACTTTTTGAGATTTAAGAATACTTCTCAACGACAACTTGCCAAAAAGGGGAGAAGGGTTCCGACGGTGACAACTTTAAGCGGGATTAACTCAAAGTTTGAAAAGGAAGAGTGAGCAATCTTTGCATCCTATTGCTTAAATACTAGAGTGAGCAATCTTTGCATCCTGTTTGTTAGGGGAGTACTAGTAATTTACTTAAACTGTTTTATAATCATAAGTTCAATGATTTGATAAAGAATATATCTTTATGTTTAAGCAACTCAAATAATTTTTTATAAATGTCAAAACACAACAAAATTCAAACATCCCTCTTTTGTTTTTCCCAACATGTTCAATTGGTATCAGAGCTCAGTCTCTTGATTGAGCATTTAATGTGTAAGAGTAAAGATTCTTTACTACTGGAAATACTAGTGAAATGGTCTGAATTAGTGTATGATTTTTGTTTAATCCTATTTTCATCTTCTTTTGAAATGTAGTTTAATTCATTTCAAAAACATGGATTTAGAAAAACTTATTATTGAAAACTTAAATTTCTATCTAACAATAAATAAAACACATATTCTCAAATGACAATTTTATATCTTTACCAAAGAAAATTCTTCATATAGTTTTCTTAGTGATCTTTTGTATAGTTTTTCTTGAAACTTTTTGCTTTTGGGTGTAACCATTTTTCAATGACATTTTAAATAGTAAAACATAATCTCTGTGTTGAGATAAATGAATGCTCAAAGAGAAAAAATATAAATGAAAAAGGAATTTTATAGGGATTTTTTTCTAAAACAACAACAACAATAATTGGAAATTTTAATATTAATTTGTCTTCTTCAAGAGCCGATATGGTTATCTAAGAGCTTTTCTTTCTTGATAAGTTAGGAAAACCCTAAGTTAAGCCTACAAATGTATCTAGAAGTGTGTATTAATTAGGAAGCTCCAACAAATGTGTCTAGAGTTTTCTATTTGTACCTATAAATACCTCATTGTACGTGACATTAAGCATCAATAAAATTGTGAGTTTTCTATTAGAAATACCTTCCTTTCTCTAACAAAGTGGTATCAGAGCTTGGTTGTGAGAATTGAGAAATGGTGACTCGTGATTACACTACTTTCCACTTTCCTCTTCTAAAAAAAGAGAAATATTTAAAATGGTGTCTTCGCATGAAAGCATTGCTTAGCTCTCAAGTTGAGAAGGAGGCTTTGGCAAAGATAAGGAAGAAGGTTGTTGATGCTTCTATATTTTATGTTTGTGAAGGTTGTTGATGCTACGAATTCAAAGGAAGCTTGGAAGATTTTGGAGAAATCACTTCAAGGCATTGACAAAGTTAAGAAGATAAGACTTCAATCTCTAAGGGGAGATTTCGAAGCTTTGAAGATGTAGGATTCTGAATCAATTTCAGATTATTGCTCAAGGGTGAAGACATATGTTAATCAAATGATGAGATATGGAGACAATATAGAAGATGTTCGTGTAGCCGAGAAAATTCTTCGTTCCTTGACTCTTATGTTCGATTATGGGGTGTGTTATTGAGGAATCAAAAGATCTTAACTCGATTTGCATTCAGAAATTAGAAGGTTCATTGCAAGCTCAAGAAGAAAGAATGAAGAAAAGGCAAAAGGAGGCATTAGAGAAAGTTCTCAAGATCAAAGCTTCGTTGAAGGATGATAGAGGATTCAATAGTCAAAACAGAGATGGACGTGAACAAGGAAGAGGACGAGGATGTGGTTGTGGACAAGGAGGAAGAGGAAGAGGTTCCAATCATGAATCAAACTACAAAGACAGAAGTCACTCATCACCAAGAATTCGTGGAAGAGGAAGATGTTATGGCTATTATCAAAGTGAAAGGAGGTATGACAAATATAAAGTTGAATGTTATAACTCTCATGAATTTGACAATTTTTCTTGGGAATTTCATAATGCTCCTAATCAAGAGGAAGAAGAGGCTAACCTTGTTGACGAAGATGAAGAGTCAACTTTGTTGCTAACACTCAAGGAATACGAGAGATATGCTAATAGTTCATGGTACTTGGACAATGGTTCAAGTAACCATATATGTGGATGCAAAGAGAAATTTGTGGGGCTTAATGAAAAAGATGAATGGAAATATTTCCTTTGGAGACTCGTCAAAAGTGAAAATTTAAGGGAAATATATGATTTTAATATCTTCTAAAGCTGGGAGCCATAAATTGATTAGTGAAGTATACTATGTGCCTAAATTAAAGAGTATTTTGAGTTTGGGCCAACTTCTTGAAAAGAGATATGAAATTCTCTTGAAAAATAAACATCTTTGGCTTAGAGATCAAAATAACAGTTTAATTGCTATGGTTCTTATGTTGAAAAATAGAATGTTTATCTTGAACCTAAGAACTATTGAAGCAAAATATATGAAGGTGAGTGTCCAAGATGAAGCATGGTGTTGGCATATGAGGTATGGCCACTTGAAACTTTGGTGCACTTAAATTATGGGAGAAAACAATATGGTGAAAGGGATTCCCTTAATCAATCATCCAAATCATTGTGTGAAGGTTCTCTTCTTGGCAAGCAACCTAGAAAAAGTCTCCCTAAAGAAGCCACATCAAGAGCAACTAAGCCACTGCAACTTGTGCATACCGACTTGTGTGGACCAATCAATCCATCTTCATTTGGTAAGAGTAAAATATTTTTTTCTCTTTATTGAAAATTTTAGTATAAAAACTTGGATTTATTTCTTAAAGCAATAATCAGAAGCTTTTGTTGCTTTCAAGAACTTCTAAGCTCTTGTAGAGAAGCAGAGCAGTCATGAAATCAAAGCTTTGAGATTTGATCGAGGAGGTGAATTCACTTCCAAGGAGTTTAATGATTTCTGTGCAACTCATGAAATTCGTCGTTCGTTGACAATTCCAAGATCCTCGCAATAGAATGGAGTAGTAGAAAGAATCTAGAAGTGCTTTAATTATAGAAAATTGTGGGAAGTATCTAGAAGTGGGTATTAATTAGGAAGCTCCTAGAAATGTGTCTAGAGTTTTTTATTGGTACCCTATAAATACCTCATTGTACTTGACATTAAGTATCAAGCATATTGTGAGTTTTTCTATTAGAAATACCTTCCTTTCTCTAACAGGAAAATCAATTTATTTAAACCACTGAACCAACAACTCTATCATGTTAATTAAAAACGTTTATACATACATATTTTCACCATTATTTTGGAAATATATAACAAAAGGTGCAATAGATGACTCTAGTTTGAAAATGCTTGGCTTTTATAAATAGACTTTGTAGAAGTTGTGGTGGACAAATAGAATAGGTCTAGGTTATTCTGTTGATGATATGTGTCAATGGAGTCAGTCGCATTTAAATAAGATGAGGAGTGAGATGGTTCAATGTAGGAAGAGATGGAATCAATAAAACAAAGGAGTTATAGGTGGAAGATATGCCATATAGAAGAGTTGAAACGTAAAATGACTAGGCTTATCTTGGAGTAAGAGGCGTACTAGAGGCAACACTCTAAAACCTTTTGGCTGCATAATTTGGAACTCACACAAAATACTTTCATGATGCTATTAGTGGTAGATCGTAAGGTAAATTATATTCATTTTCTTGAGAATTCTAATGGAGTTAGGTTCGATACAACAAAACATTGAGTAGAACAACAAAGGATTACTTTGAGGAGTTATTTCTACAGCATTGTAGTATACATGAATCTATTTTATCTACTCTGGATCTGTGTATAATTTAGGAGGACAATGAGTGGTTTACTTCTTTCTTTCACTTTGGAGGAATTTAGAATTGCTAATTTTTTAGATAAAAGTGGATAAATGTCTTGGGACTGTTGTGATTGGAATAAACATAGAAACAAAATAACAAGTAATATGCCGCAGCTATAATATTCCCCCAACTTGCAATAACTTGTGAGTAGAAACAAAAAATACATATGGCAGCAAATTGATCAAAATAAAATAGCATAATGAACACGGATATTTTAACATGAAAAACCTCAAATGCAAGGGTACAGACCACTGGTAGTCTAGACCAAAAAAATAGCTCCACTGTAATCAAATAAGATTACAAGATAGTCTCAAAATGATACACAAAATTGTGCCTACAATAAGCCAAAATAATAAAGCACTAAAGCTTACACATGAAAAGCAAGAAGAAAGAAAAACCCAAAAAACATGTTGTGCAAGCACTATTCCTCCCTCTCTATACGTCGTTTCACCGATCCGACTGTTGAAAACAAGAACCTAAATGTTGCGACCTTGTTGTCCACAAATCAGCCCGATCCAACGGTTAACGAATGCACAATTGATGTTTCTTTGAGACTAATTTGAGAAAATCGGGAATAGGGTTTACTCTTCTCTTTTCTCTTTTGGTGGTTGTCTTACTTTCAAAACAGTCTCTCTCTTACAACCCTAATCAGACTACTCTCCACTTAAATAAGTGAGACACATGGGCAACACTATTTGGGCTTTTCTCCACATAGGAATGAAGTCCAATGCCCAATATATCTCCCATTCACAACTATGTGGAGATAATGGTCGAACATGAAGTATCACAACAAATTTCAAACTTCCCTCTTTGTAATGCATTAGTCGTCATATAAAACCCATTATAATTAGTATAAACTTTAGCCAACTCCAACAACTTAGCTTCCAAAGCATCACATACTCAATACATCAATGTGTTTGGACCTACTAGGAAATGTCAAATTCTAACCAAGATGAGAAACACTTTGACTATCGACAAATAATGCATATTTTTCCTGAATAAACCCAAGCTCTTGCAAGACTTTCTTAAACCAAATCACCTTTTTGCATGCTTCGGTAATGGCAATGAACTATGCCTTGTCAACCCATACCTTGTCTGGTACCTCACTATTCAAAGCGACAATAAGAGTAAGATTAATAACATGCACCGCCGTGTGCAGTGTCTCACTCCAATAATGTTTATGCAACTTAGCTTCAGAGAAGATACACCTCACTCTCTCAACAAATGTTTGATTCATCCTCGATGCTAAACCATTAAACTGAGGAGTTTTAGGAGGAGTCTTTTCATGTGATATACCATGTTGTTAGCAATAGACATCAAAAGATCCACAATACTCACCACCATTGTTAATATGAACATTTTTCAGCTTCTTACATGTCTACCTCTTAACAAAAGCATGGAATTGTTTAAACTTCTCCAACACTTAGTCTTTTGTCTTCAAAGCACAATCTCATAGTTTCGTGGAACAAACATCAATAAAGTTAGCAAAATAAAGTACCCCACTGAGAGATTTTACTTTTAAAGGGCCACAAAACATCATAATATATCAATTGAAGCAACTCTAACTTTCTAGAGGAATAATGCCCTTTTGAAGGATTTTCTAGTTTATTTACCAACCATGCAATGAGAACATTTCTCCAAATCTACATTCTTCAATCTTGGAAGCACGTCATTTCTAGTTAAACAGTTTAACCGTTTTTTTACTAATATGGCTAAGCCTTCGGTGCCATAAAGATGATTCCATATCCACAACATTTACAAGGTTTTTAACAACCAAAGTTTTTGTCCAATACAATTTACTAATTTTCTCCCCTCTAGCCACAACCAAGTTAGCTTTGTTAAGTTTCCACTTTCCAGAAGCAAAATGATTATCAAAACGACTTTCATCAAGCATATGCGCATAGATCAAGTTAAAGCGAACATCAGGAGATTGTTTGACTCTTTTAAGCAACAATTTCATTCCCATGTTGGTTTCCAAGCATACATCACCAACAACAATTACCTTAGATACACCATCATTACCCATTTTAAAAACTCCAAAGTCACCTGAAGTATAAGATGTGAAGAACTCTTTCCTCGGTGTAACATGTGGTGTAGCACCACTATCAATTATCCACATGCTCTCATCAGATACAAGATTAATTGACTCATAGTCACAAAGAATAACAAGATCGTCATTAGTAGCAGCAGTAACACGATCATCATCACTATCATCATCACGACCCCTTTGTTTCTACTTACCATTTTTTTCCTTTATTCTCCTTATACCACAGAAAACAATTCCTCTATATGTGCCTTGTTTTATGACAATAATGACACTCCACATTTTTGTATCTAGACTTGGATTTGCTTCATCTATTTTCTCTACCACCCTTTTTTTATGACTTCTCCCTATTTTCAGGGACAAGAACTTCAGATCGAGATGAAGAACCGTGTGCCTTCCTTCTCATCTCCTCATTCAAAACACCACATTTTAACAGTTTCCAAAGAAACAACACCGTTATGAGCTGAACTCAATATAGAAACCTAAAATGTATCCAAGACTCTAGTAAAGATAACAATAGAAATAGTCCCAAAAGCTCATCATCAAACTTGATACTCATTCCTAACATCTGGTCAAGGATCCCCTAAAATTCACTCAAGTGGTCCAAAATGGAAGTCATATCCTTATACTTTCAAACTTATGAAACTATTCAACAAGAACAATTTATTAATCCCTGATTTAGAGGCAAACATAGTTTTGTATTTTATCCAACATGGTTTTTGTGTTTGTCTCATTAACAATTTAGTTATAAACATTATCTTCTACATATTGCCTAACAAAATCGCATACCTGTTGATGTTCAAAATCCCATTCTTTCATAGATTTAGCATTCGACCTTTATGAACTAAAATTAGGAATATGGATTTTCTTCACAAATACAAAAATGTTCATCTTTCCATTCGAAAAATGGTAATTAGTAAGTCAAATTGCCTTTTAACCAAGAGCTTTGATGCCATTTTGATTGAAAATAAACACATAAACACAATAACAAGTAATACATAGCGGATAAACTATTCCCCCAACTAACAAGAACCCGTGAGTAGCAACAACAAATATATATGGCAGCAAATTGATCAAAATAAAATAACATAAAGAACACTGATATTGTAACGTGGAAAACCCTTCAATGCAAAGGGTAAAAACAACGGGTCGTCTAGACCAGAGAAATAGCTCCACTATAATCAAATAAGGGTACAAGAGAGTCTCAAAATGTTGCACAAATTGTGCCTACAATCAGTGAAAATAAGAAGACACTAAAGCTTACAAATGAATAGCAAGAAGAAGGAAACACACCAAAAATATGTTGTTGTGTGAACATTATTCATCCTGCTCCAGACGTTGTTTCACTGATCCAATTGTTGAAATTGTGGACCTGAATGTTGCAAACCTGCTGTCCAAAAATCAGCCAAATCCAACAGTTAACAAATGCTTAATCGATGTTTTCTTGATACTGATTTGACAAAATCGGGAATAGGGTTTACTATTCTCTATTCTCTTTGGTGACTGCCTTTCATTCAAAATAATCTTTATCTTACAACCCTAATCAGACCCCTCTCCACTTAAATAAGTGAGACACATAGGCAATAATATTTTGGTTTTTCTCCACATATGAAGGGAGTCCAATTTCCAACATGTTGGACTGAATCATGGGTTCTACCAATAGTTTTTGGATATATGTGGTGAACGGGTTTTCCAAAGGCTGTAGTAATTGGTTGAGGACAGGTGTACTCCAAATTTCGCTAAACTCTATTACTATAGTGTTGATTCAAAAAGGGGATAACCCCTCACAGTATGAAGCATTTGCTACCTATAGCTTTATGTAATGTGATCTATAATCAGACAACGAAAGTGTTGGCCACTAGATTGAAAAAAGTGTTAGGGAAGTGTATCCCAAAGAATAAATCGGCCTTTGTAACTAATTAGTCCATTTTAAATAATTCCCTTGCAGCCATTGTACTTGTGCACTACATGAAACAGAAAACTAAAGGCACGTGGTGTTAGAGAAAGGAAGATATTCATAATAGAAAACTCACAATTTGCTTGATGCTTAATGTGAATTATAATGAGGTATTTATAGGTACAAATAGAAAACTCTAGACACATTTCTAGGAGATTCTTAATTAACCAACCACTAAATCATCCACATAGAAAGTCATTTGTACCAATGGCAAAAACAAAACGAGCCACTAAGGAAACCACATAGATGCATATATTATGTCCTGATAAATAACCAGCCACAAATGCATCCAAAAAGGCATATGATATGTCATTAAAGCAATCAGCCACGGGGACAACCACAAAGATAAAGTATTCAAGATTAAATTTTTAAATCACATAGGACATGAAATTTATATTATCAAGGATGCTGACAGTAAAAAATCAATTATTCTAACATCCCAAATATGTAACACATATACACATGAATACATATCTTAAAATTACAACTTTCATTTTATAAACCATAAAATTCGATTAGCTACATGTTATTGATAAAGATTAAAACTAAAATCACCAAGAACACATAAAAACAAAAACTTTATTCTTCTACCTTAAAATTTCTCCAATAATTGGTCATTTAAGTATAAAAATCAAACTTTAAAACACATGGCAGTAATAAGCTTTCCAATGATATCAAAAATTTTCATCAATTTCCTTAAGACACATATCTTGTTCATAAAATTCAAATTTTTTAATTAAAATACATAAAAAGCATAAACTTAATATAAATTACATCATAAAAAACATACTACTCATGATATTATAATAGAAATTAGAACTTTATAATTAAGTACATGAAGACAACACAAAAAATCACAACTTTACATCAATTATATCACAACAAGTATATTACTCATGTTATAATAATCAAAATTGAAACGTTAAAATTAAGTTCATAATGACAAACATATGGCATATAAAAATCCAAACTTTATAGTTAAAATCGTGAAGACAAACATAAAAATCAACATTTTTCTTTTAAGAATTCAAGACATCATATCAATATTTTACAAACCACTAAATTAATATCTAGCCTAACTTTGTAGGGGGACATTACCATACCTTGGGCGCTTTCCTTCCTAATAGTATAATACTAGTCCTATGGAATATTCTCACAAAGAAGGAGGATCAAAAGCTTCCATGAAAACATGCTAGAGTTAAGATTCAGAAGGTACAACGAAGAATAACTGAAATAACATGTACCATTAAACTTACAACAATTAGAAGAATATGATGCTAGAGGTTGAAGCTGCAAAAATATTAGAAGAGGGGTTGAATTGTGTTTTACTTTATTAAAAACTTATTTTCAACGTTTGGGATACTAAAACAAATATAACAGAACAAAGGCAACAATAAAATAAAGAATTGGGGTTAGGGGAAAATACCAAGATTTATATTGGTTCACTACCAACAAGGTAGCTACGTTCATTCCTCTCACACATAAAGATTTATTCACTAATTCACAACCTGAATTACAACACCTGAC
Organism: Cicer reticulatum; assembly: GCA_002896235.1. Classification (NCBI taxonomy): domain Eukaryota; kingdom Viridiplantae; phylum Streptophyta; class Magnoliopsida; order Fabales; family Fabaceae; genus Cicer; species Cicer reticulatum. The sequence continues at coordinate 26,377 of PGWS01036754.1, forward strand.
CCTATAAGTCAGCCTTCTCAACTTTCATCGTAAACCTACAGATCGTTGAGACACTACAACTCTTTGAACCTACAAGTCAAATCTTCTAGACTTCCAACCTGAAAAACATATAAGTCCTTGAGGAAAAGTAGCCACTATTAGGTTAGGTTACAAAAGGGGTGAAACTTGGTCTTTATTGCTTCTTTTAAGCAGAATGATTACAATGAATTACACAGTTAACATAGAGCACTAAGCACTAAGTAATATAAATTGAACGAGAGCCTTGGCTTTGAAGCTAGAACCTCAAAACTAAATACTTAGAGAATTTTTACATTCGTAAGGTTTTCTGATTTGTTGGGTTATGTATTCTTCTTCAGAACTGATCCATTTATATAGCATGAATTAGAGTTTTCAATATTTCCCCCAAAAAATTATGAGTGTATCTTTCTTGTGTGAGGTCAACAAAGATCTTCACAAAAAATAAATCTTGATAGATACGATTTAAGAATATGACCATTGAAGTTTGATTAATTCCAAAACAAATCTTCAACCAAATCTTCTAGAATGATTATGTGCAAGAAAGTCTAGATAGCTCTTGAAGATAATTCTCCTTGAATCTTCTAGGTGTATCATTCTTGGAAGAGGTCAATAGAGATCATCACAAAAAATAAACCTTGATAGATACAATTTAGGAATATGATTGTTGAAGCCTGATTAATTCCAAAAGAAATCTTAAACCAAATCTTCCAAAATGATTATATGTGAGAATTTCCAAATAGCACTTGAAAATAATTCATCTTGAATCTTCTTTCACACGCTTATTTAAGAAACATTTGAAACATATGAGAATCAGTTCTTTGACCATCATAATTGTGAAATAGCTCAGTCTTCATCATAGAATTGAATTTCAATCAAAGTCGTTGACTTTTTTAATCAGAACATAATTTGATCATCAAAGTTAGATGTTACGTTGTTTGGTTTAGGTAGTCAGAGGTAGAGGCAGAACTGCATGACTTAGAATTATTGGCATGGGCAATGTCACCTTGTTGCATCGTTAGAGCATGATGCGTATGAGAAAAAGTATCTTGGAATAAGTTGCAGTCTTTAGAGTGAGCACAACATTAGCTTTAGAGGCAACTCGAATAAAAGCTTTAGAGTTACTATAGTAGGATCTTCAAAGGCATGCTAAACAGAGGTATGCTTTAGGCTTCAGAGGCACATACACAAAAGCTTCAGAGGCACACTGGGCAAACGAGACAAATCTTCGGAGGAACATGCACAAACACAACAACATGTGTAATAACCAGAGTATGAACCTTGTGTCGACTTCCTTTTACTTCCTTTAACATCATTGTTTCCTTTGATGTCTTAGTTTCTTCTAACATCTTCACTTTCTCTTATATGGTTTCCTTGTTCAATTTACCACACACTCAATGAAATAAATTATTCTCATAAAATATATTTGTTTTCATTAAAACAGGATAAAGGAATTGATCCTAGAACCAATCTGGTTCCAACAGAGGTTGATTGATGTACTTAGAACATTATTTTGGATTTCATTTGATGAAGTTTTTTTTTAATGTTTGTATAAGAGTTTTATGAGCTTTTAGGAAAGGGAGAAAATGAATTTCCTTTCAATTGTATAAAAGGTAAAAAAAAAGGGCGGGGGAAATAATTGTGATTAAATTGAAGGAAATAACTGTGATTAAAAAAAGGAATATGAACTTTAAGTCATATTCAAGGAATCATATGAATCGAATACTTTGTATCAAGTCATTAAGCTTGTAGACAAACTATTTGAATTGAAGGTTATAGATTGATATAAATTCCTTGTCTTGTGAGTATCTCCTAGTTTAACACAATATATACTTTTCAACTTCTTAACAATAAACCAACCTAAATTATGTCTATCAAAGAACCTGGCTTGACTTGGTAGATGCAATAATTACAAGAAAGATGATTTGTTTTTCAAGATTTTAGAACACTCTAACACATTATTTTTTAAAACACATAGAAAATATATATAAAAATATTTAACGAGAAACTTTTACATGTTCAATTGTTGGAAATGAATTTCAATTGAATAATGTTCCTTTGTAAATTTTGATATTGAAACTTCAAATCACAAGTGGTATCTATAGTCTACTAATTCATAACATCGTTAGACACAATGTCTCTTAGTTGACTTTGATTTGTTTTTCATTCACCAAGTGAACTTCGTGACACTCTAAACTGTTATTTGAAATATAAACAAAGTACATTTATCTTTAAAGAAAATATGCAGTTGTTTCAAAGAGAGTATTGTTGGATTTTGATCCTTTGATTCCTAATTTTGACATAATTAATAATTCAACAATGTTCATACAATACATGATAAATCTAATATTTGAATTGAGCAAGATTTCAGGAACAACAATCGAATCCTAGACACTTGGAATAGGTTGCTTGGAACACAAGAAATCAACAAAAGTTGACTTTTGACTGAAGCAAATCGATTGGGAAATCGATTTCATGACAAGGGTGTAAGGAAACACAACTGTTTGTGTTGGTATAATCGATTGGGCAATCGACTGACTAAATTAGAAATTGAAAATGCACAAGTCAGTAGCACCTCAGTTTTGAGGGTAATCGATTGACAAATCGATTATACAATTCACAAAGTAAACCTGATTGAAATGAATCGATTGGCAAATCGATTGGACAAGTCACAGTGGAATCCCAGTTTTAAGGGTAATCGACTGGCAAATCGATTACTTAAAAAATCACTTGCAAAATAACTTTTCCTGTGACATACAAATCGATTGGACAATCTATGTTGTAATATTTCAATCAATTTAAATTTGGTCGAAATCGATTGGGAAATCGATTGAACCAAATCCCAGGTAAGAACGTTTTCAGACAAATACATACAAATCGATTGGCACATCGATTAGTATCAAAATAGCTGAGTCACTGACTTAAACACAATCGATTGGCAAATCGATTGACAAAACCTTTTGAAAACCCAGTGAACTCTGAGCATGTGACCAAATCGATTTTAAGTATTTGTTAATCGATTATGAAGACTTAACAAATCGATTACGAAATCGATTGATATGTGTTTCAGTTTGAACATAACATCTGCAATCGATTACGAAATCGATTCATATCAGTCTTAACATAATTACTGAAAATTATTGTTTAAAGAATCGCTTGGTAAATCGATTGGCTTATATAGTTTCAAGATTCAAGAAAAACAAGACACACGATAATCGATTGGCAAATCGATTAGACTGGTTTATCACTTTACGAAATCGATTGGTAAATCGATTGCTTAATGTGTTTTTCAGAAACTATATAAACTGTCTTCAATCATTCTTTCAATAACAATGATATTAATCTGAAATATACTTTTGAAGATTCTTGATATACAATAACACTTGGTTAATACACTGAGATTACTTTTTCAGATCAAAGAAAAAGAGGATTATCAACAATCATAAAGATAGCTGGAAAAGTGATCTTGAAAGACAAGGGTTCTCATAAACAAATCTTTGAATATCCAGAATTGTGAGAAGCCACATTGACCAAGATTGAAGACTACTTTTTGTTCTTCCTGTATTCTGTTTGTAATAATTCTTTTAAACAAAAACGAAAGCGAGAAAAGCCAGCTAGAAACTGGTGACTACTTTCTTGGGTGAAGAGTGTTCAACAAGAAAGAGTCGTACTTTGATTCTGTGTTAGATTGCTGAGTATCTACAAGGATCAGAGGGTGATCAATAGGAAAGAGATCATTAAGATAGATAGGTTTCGGGGAGGAAACTGGACAATCTGTAATTGATTCTTTCTATTGGAGAAGAAAATCTGAAATCCGTTTGGATTTGCAGGACTAGATGTAGGTTGTCAAGTTGACAACTGAACCAGTATAAATCCTTGGTGCAATATTCTCTAACCCTTAACTCATTTGATTTACTATCTTGATATATCTGTATATGTGATTAAAATTAGATGCATGTTAAACATATTCTGTGATAAGTAACATTCTTTAATCTGATAATTTGACTTGTATGCATCTTGATTAATCTCATATCAATCTAATAAAACCTGCTAATCTTGTATGCCACAATTTAATTTCCGCTGTGTGTATGAAATTGATTTAATTTCATAAAGAACTGATACATTCTGATATATTCCGCTTATTACGAGGTCATACATACCAACAAGTATTGTGATTTCTTTTCAAAAAATGGGTTGAGACACCATATTTACACTAACACAAAAACTTACATAAATATCCTCATTTAAAAAATTCTCTTGGAATCATACCAACCAAGGTTTATCATTATTGCACATTAAATCATTCACAAAACTTAGAGATGATTGACATTCGTCTTTAAAAATAATAAATTACACAATAATACTTGATTGCCAATAATTTTACAAAATAGTGTTTCATCTCAAGACTCCACAAATACAATAAATGACTCCACCTAATATCACCTATCAGAGCACGAATCACCAATTGACAACCTATAATAACTGCATTTTCACAAACATGCACACACAAACAACAAAGTAGGCGAGCTTCAAAAACATGTAACAGTATAAAACAAGTGAAAAGAATACATAGAACATCAAGTAAATATCATATTAGTTACAACATAATAATAATAATCATTAAAATAGAATAACACAACAATTTACATCATCAAAATGAAACGATCACAAATCAATATAATATTTTGCTCGCTCTTATACTATAAATTTATTCTCTTTCTTTGTTACCGTTACATTGTAACTCTGAAGTGTTTTGTTCAGAGGTTTGATACTATGTCACCACAAAAATGGACGAACAATTCAAATTGGCCTTGTCCTCACAGATTCCCTCAATTCAGCCGGAGACACATATACTTAAATGTCAAGGCAAATGTTGCATGGTAGCTCCCAACACGTGGAGAGCTACCCTTAGGTCACTTAGGAATTCCCTACTAGAATACCCCCCAATATCTAACAAATTTTTTCGTATGGCTCGACAACAGACCTCTAATGTCAAGCTCATTTAGTTGCACTTCCCTAACATCATCATGCTTTTCAGGCCCTACCTATACGATGACATAATAATGTTCCCATAAATACCTCTAACATTTAGTTCCATCTTTAGCAAGGGTTGGAATAACCATTATTTCATCAACTATAGGGTGACATCTATATGCTCATCACAAACTCATATCATCAAAATCTTTCAATATTACACCATTGCCACATAAAATCATATCACAAAATACATCCAAGTTTTATCTTCACATGACATAAACTCATTAAAATCAAACATAAGCACAAAATTCTTTTAGCATCCAATATGACAGTAATATCAAATACTACATATTCGTCAAAAATTTATCATTCAGCACCTTATAATGTTTTTATTCCAAATTTTAATCAACAATTTGTGTAAATTTTCACACTAATTAATTTATCACTCGAAAAGCTACAGTCGTAAGTAGCGAGATTCTAATGAATTTTCACAAAGATAGTTTTCTAGTTCATCTCAAGAATTACATGTTCATCTCACCCCATACCTCAAATCAGAAATTTTCATAAGATTCAAGAATCAAAAGGAATTTCAACAACAATCATAGTTCGATAGTCCACAATGAATGTTCTCAATATTCAATGTTTCAAAATTTTCTTTACACAAATATAAAATGAAATCTTGGTTTTTAAAGAGAGTTGATATCTTGAAGTTGTTTACCATAATTCTGATGGAGTTTTAGTTTTTTTGAAGATGTTGAATGATTTATGGGGAGGAAAAATTTGAGAAATGTTATATGTGTAAGTTTTTTTTAGAATAGCTAAACTCCTTATTTATTTCTGATTGAATAATAGTTCCTTTAGTGTCGAAAATGAACTGAGACAATTGACATCAAGATAACATTGGGGCGAAATCTGAAATTCTTCTATGTATGTATTGTAAGGTAATTTTTACGGAAAGAAACAAGTAGGTCATGACCATTTTTTCTAGAAAAAGTTTGAAAACAAAGTGAGGTTTATGTTAAAATAAACTATTATTGTTTGGTTATCTCACACATTCTCTCATCCACTCACTTTGTTTTTTTTTTCTTTCACAAAACTTCTTCATTCTCTCTACTTTTGCATACTAGTGTTAGTAGTAAAAACACAACACAAATCCTCTCATTTCGTCAAATCTACTCATTTTCTCACAGATTTTTTGAATCAACCTTTCCTTTTCACTCTTCAGCTTCTACGGATGCATGTTTTATCATGAGAAAGTTGACTCTCTCTCCTTTAAGGTCGTGAGGTCATTTATATGCTAAGGGATTTTTTTTTCTTTTTTCTTTTTATAAAAACAATAGATGGATCAAGAATAAGCTAAGGAGACGAAATGACCTAAATGTTAATCCAATGACACAAATGAACTTATTGGATGCACATGATTGTTAAAAACCCTAATTGGACAAGAATAAGCCTAGGGAGGACGAAAATGACCAAAATGTTAATCCAATGACGCAAATGAACATATTGGATGCACAAGATTGGTTAAAAACAGGAAGGACGAAAATGACCTAAATGATAATGCAATGACACAAATGAACTTATTGGATGCACAAGATTGGCTAAAAACCCTAATTGGACAAGAATAAGCCTAGGGAGGACGAAAATGACCTAAATGTTCATCCAATGACACAAATGAACATATTGGATGCACAGGATTGGTTAAAAAATCCTAATTGGACAAGAATAAGCTAGGGAGGACGAAAATGACCTAAATGTTCATCGATGACACAAACACACCTATTGGATGCACAAGATTGTTTAAAAACCCTAATTGGACAAGAATAAGCCTAGAGAGGACGAAAATGACCAAAATGTTCATCCAATGACACAAATGAACATATTGGATGCACAAGATTGGTTAAAAACCCTAATTGGACAAGAATAAGCCTAGGGAGGACGAAAATGACCTAAATGATAATCCAATGACACAAATAAAGTTATTGGATGCACAAGATTGGTTAAAAACCCTAATTGGACAAAAATAAGTTTAGGGAGGACGAAAATGACCAAAATGTTCATCCAATGACACTAACACACCTATTGGATGCACAAGATAGTTTAAAAACCCTAATTGGACAAGAATAAGCCTAGGGAGGACAAAAAATGACCTAAATGTTAATCCAATGACACAAACACACCTATTAGATGCACAAGATAGTTTTAAAAACCATAATTGGACAAGAATATAAGCCTAGGGAGGAAAAGTTGACCTAAATGTTAATCCAATGAGACAAACACACCTATTGGATGCACAAGATTGGTTAAGAAGAAGGACGGAAGCTCACGCTTATGCGTGGATTATAGACAGCTTAATAAGGCAACTATTAAGAATCGTTATCCTTTGCCACGCATCAATGATTTAATGGATCATTTGAGAGGGGCCGCGATATTTTCGAAGATTGACTTGAAGTCGGGTTACCATCAGATATTTTTGGCTAGAGAAAGTGAATTTCTTAGGACATGTGATAACCAAGGAAGGAATCACTGTAGATCTGGCTAAGATTGAGGCGGCTCTTGCTTGGAAACAGCCTCAGACTATCACTGACATACGGAGTTTCGTAGGATTGGCAGGGTACTACAGGAGGTTTATTGAAGGTTTTGCTAAGATTGTGACTCCATTGACACAACTTACCAGAAAAGATAAATTGTTCGCATGGACGGAGAAGTGTGAGGAAAATTTTCAATTACTAAAGAGAAAATTGACGACCTCACCAGTATTGGTATTACCGCAATCAGAAGAACCCTATGAAGTTTATTGTGATGCATCTCACCAAGGTTTGGGATGTGTTCTGATGCAACACAAGAAAGCTATAGCTTATGCCTCAAGGCAATTGAAGATTCATGAGAGAAACTATCCTACTCATGATTTGGAGCTTGCTATTGTTGTTTTTGAATTGAAGATCTGGAGGCACTATTTATATGGGTGCACGTTCACAGTGTTCAGTGACCATAAAATTTGAAATATTTGTTTGATCAGAAGGAATTGAACATGCGCCAGAGATGATGGATGGAGACTCTCAAGGATTTTGATTTCACACTGCAGTACCACCCTGGGAAGGCCAATGTAGTGGCTGATGCGTTGAGTAGAAGAAGTGTCTCGGTGTTTTCAAACAATTATGGCTAGACAACAAGAGTTGTGGGAAGCTTTTAGAGATCTACACTTGAACGTAGAGTTTGCACCAGGAATTTTGAAGTTCGGAATGATTAAGATTTCGAGTGGACTACTTGAAGACATTGTGAACTCTCAAGATGACGCCTTAATTCAAGAAAAGAGGAACCTAATAGTGCATGGGAAGACAACTGAGTTCAAGATTGGATCAGATAATATTTTGCGATGTAATGGTAGGATTTGTGTACCAGGAATTATATATAGAGAAAAACAATCTTAGAAGAGGCTCATAAGAGCAAGTTGAGTATTCATCCTGGAGCTACAAAGATGTATCAGGATTTGAGACAGCATTATTGGTGGCCAAGAATGAAGAAACATGTAGAGGAGTATGTATCAACATGTCTAACTTGTTAGAAAGCGAAGGTGGAACATCAGCGACCTGCTGGGATGTTGCAACCTTTAGATATACCTGAATGGAAGTGGACAACATTTCCATGGATTTTATAACTGGATTGCCAAAACAAGGAGAAAGAATGATTCTATATGGGTGATAGTGAATCGACTGACTAAATCCGCTCACTTTTTGCCAGTAAGGACCACCTACAAAGTAGATCAGCTAACAAAGATCTACATTGCTGAAATTGTGAGGTTACACGGGGTACCATCGAGTATTGTATCAGACCGTGATCCGAAGTTCACATCACATTTTGGGGGAGCATTGCACGAAGCATTGGGAACGAAACTACGATTGAGTTCAGCTTACCATCCACAAACGGACGGACAGACAGAAAGGACGAATCAGTCCCTGAAAGATCTGTTGAGAGCATGTGTATTAGATGATAGGGGAAGTTGGGATGGTGTACTTCTGTTGATTGAGTTCACCTACAACAATAGTTTCCACGCAAGTATCGGAATGGCACCATATGAGGCTTTATATGGGTGCAAGTGTCAAACACCCTTGTGTTGGTATAAGGACGGTGAAAGTGTGATTGTCGGACCAGAGATGGTACAACAGACTACAGCTAAGGTAAAGAAGATCAAGGAGAAAATGAAGACTTCACAAGATCGTCAGAAGAGTTACGCGGACAAGCGTCGCAGACTTTTAGAATTCGAACAGGGTGACCATGTATTTCTGAGAGTCACACCTACTACTGGAGTAGGTAGAGCCTTGAAATCAAAGAAGTTGACTCCGAAATTCATTGGACCATATCAGATTTCTGCACGAATTGGGCCTGTTGCTTATCGGATTGCATTGCCTCCGATACTGTCCAATATTCATGACGTGTGTTTCATGTGTCACAGTTGAGGAAATATCTTGCAGATCCATCTCATGTGATCGAACCAGACACAATCCAACTGAAGGATAACATGTCATTCGAAGTACCACCTGTGAGAATTGATGACATGAAGATTAAACGATTGGGACCAAGGATGTTTCATTGGTCAAGGTGATTTGGAAACCCAATTACTGGAGATGCGACTTGGGAGCTGGAGAGCAAGATGAGAGAATAACACCCAGAGTTATTTATCGACGTATAGTTTCGAGGACGAAACTAATTTTAGGGGGGTAGTAATGTAAGACCCATAATTTTAACGTATACTTATGTATTTTAGTGTATTTTTGGTATTGAACTCGGAGGCTTTTTAGCCAAAGTTATTAATATTTTGGGAGTTTATATGACCAAAAGATATTTGATGCCGATTAAAATTTACTCGTCGATAAATAAATTAAATTAAGTGCGGTGAATCTTTTACGAAGAAATTTAATGCCTTACGGGTGAAATGGTAATTTTAATAAATATCTAGATATTTGGAGATATTTGTTAAAAGTAATTAATATAATATGTAGTTTATGTGGAGGGAAAAGAAAAGGAATTTGAAAGAAAAGAAAAAGAAAGAAAGGAAAAGAAAAGAAACAAAAGGAAAAGGAACAAAGGAAGTAAACGTTTCCTCTCCCGCGAAACCCATTCTCTTCTTTCCTTCTTCTTCATTCTTGTTGCTTCCTTTTTTGCTTCATGAAAAGGAACCAAGGGCTTGGTGGGTTAGAAAACAAATATTCCTCAACTTCATTCTTCTATGTTTGATTTCGAAAAACGAAGAAAAACGGTGTTAGGGAATTTCAAACCGTCAACCACAAACCTCCCCGTTTCATCCTAGATCTAAGCTTCGTTTCGCAAAGGATAGAGGGAAAGTTGCTCACTACCACGCTACGGTGCTAGGGAAGCCAACTTTTGGAGGCGACGTTGCGAGCGGAGATTTTACCGGATTTACTCGCGGTACCGTAATCGAACGTGAAAGCTAACGTGAAGGTAAGGGCTCCTTCCAAACTTCTAGTCTGCATTTAGGGACTTATATGTGGTTGTGTGGAAAGGTTTTTGTTAGGGTTGAAGTGTTGATTTGGGGGAAAATGAATCTAAGGCTTTATGGGGTAAAATCTTAGAGTAAGGTTTTGGTTATATTGATGAATGATTCGTGGAAAATGAATTTAAACTCATTTATGTATGATTTTGAGTAAATGAAACTTGTTGTGTTTGAGGGGTGGATTATGTTGATTTGTGTTCTTCGTATTCGACGTTTTCTTGATTAATACTGATGAAATTTGATATGTGTATGTTGGATTTTGTAGAGAAATGAATTGATGCGTTTTGGTGTGAGTTGTGGATTGGATCTGATATAGGTTTGAGTTTGTTTGTGTGGAATTTGAAAACCATTAGAGTTAAACGAGTATTAAGAAGGGGAATCTCTTAATGTCTAAGTTTACTTAATGTTGGCGTGAAAACCATTAGAGTTAAACGAGTATTAAAAATGGGAATCTTTTAATATCTCGGTTTACTTAATGTATGATTTGAAAATTGTTTAAGTTAAAACAGTATTAAGAATGGAGAATCTCTTAATATTTCTGTTTGCTTAACGATAGTTGTGAAAATCGTTTAAGTTAAAAGAGTATTAAGAATGGGGAATCTCTTAATATTTCTGTTTGCTTAATGTTTGTTGTGAAAATCGTTAAGTTAAATGAGTATTAAAAATGGGGACATCTTTTAATATCTGCATTTGCTTAACGATTGTTGTGGATGGAGTCAGTTATGCTCATGCATTTCATTTTGGTAAATCGTGCTGACCCGTGATAGGTGGCACCTCGTAAACAGTACAGTGATAGGTGGTACGTTTACGATTTACGTTTTGGTATATTGTGCTGACCCGTGATAGGTGGCACCTCGTAAATAGTACTTTGGCTTGTGATAGGCGGTACATTTACGGTTACGCTTTTTCTTTTAGTAAATCGTGCTGACTCGTGATAGGTGGCACCTCGGTAAACAGTACTGACCCGTGATAGGTGGTACGCTTACGATTTACGCTTTTTAGTAAATCGTGCTGACCCGTGATAGGTGGCACCTCGGTAATTGGTACTTTGGCCTGCGATAGGCGGTACAATTATGATTTACGGCCCTTCGAGGAGGGCTTTGGTTTGGGATTCCGAGTCCATGCATTTTGGCATATACGCATTGCATTAGGGTGCTTGGCACGCGAGTCGTGTTTGATTCAAGTTTATGATTGAGTGTTTGAATTTGAGTTGTCGTGGTAATTGTGTTGAAATTGCTAAGTGTTATGTATTGATTATTGTGTGTAAGTGTGATGGATTGCAAAACGATTTCGAAACCCCAATTTGTCGTGGTGATCGTGTGGGAATTGCTAAGTGTTAAGATGTGGAATTGTGTATGAATGATATTGAGTTAGTGTATGTATTTTTGGAAGAATATGTGGGGAAATCGATTTCCCAATCGATTGGATGAGTTACAGGGACTTCGCTAATTTGACATAATCGATTTGCCAATCGATTTTATAATATGTTTTTCAAAACCTTTTAAGAAATCGATTTGGAAATCGATTGGCATTAATACAGGAACTCAGCAAAACTGACAAAATCGATTTGGAAATCGATTGGCATTAATACAGGGGCTCAGTCATTCATTCAATCGATTCCCAATCGATTGAATTAAGCCAGAGTTCAAATTTCACTAAAAACCTTCAGGAAATCGATTGGCTTAGTAGAAAATCTTATTTTGAGTTAGATAATCGATTGCTCAATTGATTTATCAATGTTTTGGTCAGTTATGTATTACTTGATGGATTGAGAACTGTGTTTTGATTTCCTTTTATTTGGCAAGTGTTATATGAACTTTTAAGCATATGGAAAACCCTTTTAAGGGGCATGCTTAGTTGAAAGGTTTTTGTGCATTTAAAAACCTAAATGTTATGTGTTAAACTGTTAATTTCGGTTGGTGACCCTTTACAACTATTGTGGAAATATGGGCTTTGCCCTCAGATGAGAGACAGGACGATCCTACCGATTCGTACCCTACGGATGGGAATGTTGATGGGAATGCTTGACTGGAGCTATGTTGTGCGTCGAGATCACTCAGGGTGTATAGCTATAGTTTTTTGTAGAATGATCAGATTAGGATGACATAGAGGGAACACATGTCTTTCTTTGGATTTACGTTATTTTGAAACTAGAAAACTGTACCTTTACTAATATTGTCAGTACGACATCTTATTTGAATGGGTTCCATATATCATTTATTGTTGTGTAAATACTTTGGATTCATATTTTGAGAAACTTTTCCCGTGCTTGTAAATTATAATGACACAATTATTTATCCAAAGGTATTACCTCATTTGTTTTTTCTGTTTTATTTTAATATCTTTTGAAAAAAAAATACAGCCTCGCTTTGAAAAATGGGGTGTTACAACTAAGCCTAGGGAGGACCAAAAATGACCTAAATGTTCATCCATGACACAAATGAACTTATTGGATGCACAATATTGTTTAAAAAACTTAATAATTGGACAAGAATAAGCATATGGAGGACGAAAATGACCAAGTTGTTCATTCAATTACACAAATGAACTTATTGGATGCACAAGATTGGTTAAAAACCCTAATTGAACAAAATAAGCCTATAGAGGACGAAAATGACCTAAATGTTCATCCAGTGACACAAAACACATCTATTGGGATGCACAAGATTGGTTTAAAAACCCTAATTGGATTAGAATAAACCTAGGGAGGACGAAAATGACACTAAATATTCATCAAATGACACAAACACACCTATTGGATGCACAAGATTGGTTTAAAAACCCTAATTGGACAAGAATAAGCCTAGGGAGGACGAAAATGACCTAAATGTTCATTCAATGACACAAATGAACATATTGGATGCACAAGATTGGTTAAAAACCCTAATTGGACAAGAATAAGCCAAGGGAGGACGAAAATGACCTAAATGATAATCCAATGACACAAATAAAGTTATTGGATGCACAAGATTGGCTAAAAACACTAATTGTACAAAATAAGTTTAGGGAGGACGAAAATGACCAAGATGTTCATCCAATGACACTAACACACACCTATTGGATGCACAAGATAGTTTAAAAACCCTAATTGGACAAAGAATAAGCCTAGCGAGGAAGAAATGGACCTAAATGTTAATCCAATGACACAAACACCCCTACTGGATGCACAAGATTGGCT
>PGWS01036755.1:0-25044 GCA_002896235.1 Cicer reticulatum
AGTTAAAGGTAAGGCCAACTTGGAGAATCTTCTATGAACCTTACGATATAACCGACCAATCTAGGAAACTTCTAATCTCAGTCACTTACTTAGGTGCTTCCATTTCTAATACACTACCACCTTGGGCAGGAATCAACGGCTATTCAACCTTTTGAAAATTACATGTCCTAGGAAACTTACTTCTCTAACCAAAATTCACACTAGACAACTTGGGAAATAATTGGTATTCTCTTAAGGGTTGCAAAACTATTCTTAAATGTTCACCATGTTCTACCTAGTCTTAGAGTACACTAAGATAATCATCTATAAACACAACCACAAAAGACTAGGTAAAGGATGAAAGATCCGATTCATGTAATCCAATAAACAACTGCTGGCGAATAGTCCACGCCAAAAGGCATATAACCTAAATACTCGTAATGGCCATAACGGGTCCTAAAGGCGGTCTTAGGGTATCAGAAGGTTTCACGCGGATCTGATGGTAACTACCTCAGATCGATCTTACTAAAACACACAATGATCCTCTCAATTGATCCAAAGGTCATCTATCTAGGTAGTGGAATACTTTATGCTTGTGCACTGTTTGATTAAGTCGACGGTATTCTACGCATAACCTCCATAGAGCCATCCTTTCTTCTTAACCAAAACACAGGTGCACCATGGTGAAACACAGGCCTTAAATGTTTATCTAAAAGCTCTTCCCATTGTTTCTTAAGCTCAAAGACATTCTAAGGGGAGACATCCTATATCGGTGCCATGGATATGGTCCAGTACCTGGTACAAAGGTCAATGCTAAACTCAATTCACGCTCTGGTGGTAAACTAGTGACATCTTCAGGGAATACTTCAGGGAAATTCACACACAATAGGAACACTCGTATACCAAATTTCTTCAAATTCCAATGAACAAGACATGTATAACTGGGCATCTTCTTTCAAGAGTGCCTTCACTGGTGGTGATATATTGATAGGCTTATCCCTTCTTCTGACTCCATGAATTCAATGGTTTTATCTAAAAAAATCTACGTGGACACGGTTGCAGATAGTCAATCCATACCAAGAATCACATCAACCAGAGCAAAGGTAAACACACTAAGTCAACTCGAAGTCCCTTCCACAAACATGCGATAGAAATGTCAAGACAAACACTAGAGGTATCAACAGAATCACTAGTTGGGGTATTCACAATCAAATCATATCGTAAACGAGATACAGGTAGTTCCTAAACGTCTAACACAATCAAAAAGACAAAAGGAATGAGTGGCACACAATCAAATAGTACAAATAAAGGAGTATCACTATGAGACATGTACCTTGGATCAAGTTGTCTTTCTCAGACGCTCCTGCACCACTAAGGGCAAGACTCTCCATTGGATTTAGGTCGGCTAGCTTGGAACTCTGGTTTCCAGGTTGTGGAGTTTCCTTGGGTAGGGGCATGTGGTGCTATGTGGCTTGTTGGCTGACAATAAAAAAGTAATTCCAACATTCTACATTCATATGTCATGGTGACCCTGCATACCACACATGTGACATATCGGATTGGAGTAGCTGGTCACCCATTATTACCATTGTGGTTGCACGATACTTGAACTATGTTGTTTACTATTTCCGTTACTAACTCCTCGTCCATTGGGGTTTCCTCTACCACTCCATAACATAACTGTTTCATCCATTTGTGTTACCACTACTAGCTCTTTCCAACTCAAAAAACTGTATGGTTTGGTAATTCGGACGACTTCCCCCAAATACTAGGAGGAAAAGGAGTAAGGTTTTCCTCTCATTATGATGCATAGGCCCTCTTGTCCTTTCATGGTTCCAGTGGTTTCGGTATTGCCTTTCAGAACGATATCCTTCATCATATACCTCTACTCTTATTCAACCAGGGTAGAAAGTCACGGATCTCTTGCATTCCAACCTGTTTCTTAATCTCTGGTCTGAGTCCATTTCAAACTTGATGCACTTAGACTTTTTCTCCCGCTCTCTCCAACATAGAGTGGTATAGTACCTGGATAATTCCTCGAACTTAGCAGCATACTTCCGCTACTGACCGATATTCCCCTGTTCCAATTTAACAAATTCCATCTCCTTTCTATTATGAAATATGTTCAGGGAAATACTTAATTAGAAACATGTCCTTGGATATAGCCCAAGTAATTGCAGTCCCTTGCATTATCAAACATTGGGCGTGCATTATCCCACAATGTTCAGCTTCCTCCGTCAACATAAAGGTACCAAGATGCACTTTCTGACCTTCCGGCATGCACTCCCTGAAAATTTTCTCAACTTCCTGCAACCACTTTTGAGCTTCCATCAGGATTATAGGACCTTCAAACGATGGGAGGTTAGCCTTGTGGAATCGGTCCATCCACATGAATTCCATTTTATTGCACATTTCTCTTGCCACACCGTAGCTAGAGCTTGAGCAACAGCTTGAGAGCAATCTCGTGCACTTGAGTAGCACTTGCGCAGAGGTGATCAGCGTTTCACAGCACAGTACTTGAAGTGTTGCAAGTAATAATAAAACGGACCGATGTCGAACTCAAGGATTGCGTTTTACTATTGAATTATTTTAGTTACTGAAACATTGAACAAAAAGTTCTCAAGTTGATTGAAATAATGTTTGAAATTGACAACAATAATAAAATTGATCTTTTATAATGAGGAAAAATGTCAGAGATGAGTTTCACTCGAATCCAACACTTTGTGTCTTAATTTGCCTAGTTACTGATTCTTTAGTTGAATTTATTACCGAATTCTCCTTTATTATTCTTGCCCTAATGTCTTAGTGACAGACACCTTTAATTCCAAAGTTACCCCTAATTCCTAGTTGCATTTATTAAATTAGAATTAAGCCATTACCGTATTGAAATTCTCTTGTAATTATTGCTTTGCAACTAATTTAATTGGTTTCATGACCCCTGCATCTATCCCTAGACTACAAAATCATGAATTTCTCATCTCAAGCATTCGTAAAGTCCACTTCCATTTCAAAATACTAAATCGGTAGAACATTTTAAATGTTGATCAAGCAAATAAAAAGCATTAAGCACAGAGATGAAGAAAAACAATTCAATAAACTCACTCATATAACTTATAAATCAGAATCAGAAAAATAAGGGTTTCATCTGGTTACACTCATCCCTAACAAATAGGGTTTAGTTACATGACAGAGATACAAAAGATAAGGATTAAAGAAGAATTACAAAGAATGATTCATGGATGAATTCTTGATAAAACTGCTTCAATGGCGTTAGAACCGGCCGTCTTTGAGTTTCTATGCTAGGGCACAAGTCTCCCAAGTTCCCCAGAGTCAAAAAGATCCTAAAACAGTAAAATCGTGTTTTTATGGTTGCTGGTGCGCATCGCGCGCCCCAGGCGCGGAAAAGGCGCTCCAGGCGCCGTTGGCAGAGTCCAATCCTGAGAATGCGCTCCAGGACCCGCCTCCGCAGGCGCATTTTCATCTGTTGTTCATGATGTATTTTGCATTTTTTCTCATCTTTTGCTTCTGAATTTGGTCCCGGTGTCGTCATGAAGTTGTAGATATGGATCGTAGCTTTCATTAGCACTTGGAGTGACACAATTGGGACATCTAGAACTCCAGATATGGCTGAAATACTCCACATATGTCATGTTGATTTCACTCAAAATTCAGTACGCACTAAACAAAACGCAATGTAAATTACGACAAATTCCTACTTAATCAACGAAATAAAAACAAAAAACAATTTATTAACTTCAAAGAACAAAAATCAACAAAATGTATCAAATAAATCCTTAATTAACTGATGATTGAGGATAAATAAGACTAAAACAGTGGAAAAATATGCATATGTGGAAGAGTTCATCCACAACCCAAACTTAATCTATTGCTTGTCCCCAAGCAACAATTTAATTTCATATTTGGTCCTGTTAAATGCACACTTAAATTCAATTCTCAAATTACATCAAACTCAAATTTCAAAGTATTGCTACTGCAAAAACATTCATCAATGCTCTATGGTTGTTTTCAAAAATACAGACAACAAGATTTGTACAACCTTGACATTCATTCATCAAATTCAAAACTCACTCTCACACATCTCACAAAATTTCTCTCAAGTGTGTTTTAGAAGGTTTATGAATTTATCACTCAAATGCCAGAGCATGCATCACGCTACCATAGGCTTTGCAAAATTCTAGTTAGCATCACAATGCCAGTAAATACATACATTTGTAGGACTTTCGGGTTGGTAATGGGGCTTAGGTAAGGGAGGACATTTTAGGAAGTAGGCTTTACCACTTGAGTTAGGCGATACATCCAGATTATCTACTATTTTTTTTTCTTACACCTTTTCATTATGGAGATTCTCAGACATTGACAAAAGAACCAAGAAAGATATATTTTTGTTTTGTGTTTTTGTTTTGTTTTTGTTTTTCTTCTTTCTTCTTCATTTATTTTCTTCTTTTATTTTATTTTTCTTTTCTCTCGAGAATCACACCCCAACTTAGAAAGTTGCTATCCCATTGAGCACCCCAAACTTAGAATTTTACCAAGACAAGAATTTTTTTCTACCTAACTCCAAAGTAAGTGTGATTTAATTAAATGCAGGTGTTTGCTTGTATATGTGCTAGTAACCGAAAAAAGGGCAAGGCTCAAAGGGGCTAGCAAGGGTAAGATTTTCATAGGTAGTTAGAAAGGCTCAAACGACCAATAAAATTGCCTCAATGTATGCATAAATTACAAGTGATGCAAGTCAGAATTAATGCAAGTTCTAGAGGGATAACACATGTCTGGATAATCACAAAACAAAGAATTTAAGTGTTTAGGCTCAAAAGCTCACAGCTAGGATAATAAGAGATAGTAGAACAATCAAAATAAAGCCAACAGCTTCTGAAAAGTTAAAATTGTATTTTTGAAAAATTGATGGCATATTAGCCTTCTACAAACCATAACCATAGAATCAGAATGCATGCATTAGGAAGGTTTTTCGACTTGAGCAATAACATAATCTAAGAAATGAAATTTAACTGCAAAATCACAAACAGAAATTTAAGATTAAGCAAGTCAACACGACGTTTCATCATAGTACACATTTAGGAAAAGGAAAAATAAAGAACATAAAGATTAAGAAAGTCACAATACACTGACATAAACAAAGAAACGAGAAAACAAGAATAAGGACAAACAACAAAAAGAAAAAAAGGAAAGAAAAACTCTCTCAGTTTAGTAAGTTCAAGGATTCTCGTTTAGATCACCCACCTTGTTTCGTTATGGTCGCCAACATGGTGAGGTGCAAATAGATCGCATAAAACATGCCTCCGGTGTCTTGGAAAAAAAATGCTTCAAGGCCGCGCTTGGGCGTGCTTGGGAGCGTGGTTGTGTCACTGGAGCGTATGATCGCTTCTCCAACGCATCTTTTTGATTCCTTACTCATACCAAACACAAACTAAGAGAACTAGCAATTATAGACTTAAAATTGGAACTAAATGGAAGTAAAATAAATGGAAATGCAATAAATAAATACGGTGCAAAGGATATAAAATTGGGTTGCCTCCCAATAAGCGCTTCTTTAAAGTCCCTTTAGCTTGACGTCTCAACTATTGTTCAAGGTGGTATACTATGACATTGAAGAACACATCATCCTTCTCACTAAAAGATACATATGCATCTTTCAGTGAGGTGGCAATTGTGTTTGTTCTCGTATTATTTCATCTTCATTGCCCTTTTCAAACCCCTCCCGTTGTGGGTGTGGAAGAGAATGGGGGAGTAACGATCGATGATGCTTCTGGCATGGCTAAAACTTCTTTCACCTCGGATCTTTATTTCTTTAACAACATCTTGGTAGGCATAAACTCTTTCTAATGGCATAATGTGTCTTGATGTTCACCTTCTTCATCGACTATCGAATTAAAAATCTCAATTCGGTGCACCATTCTCTTTCGTTTGAATGCTCCATGGCTTTTAAAATATTTGAATGTGACTGTTTCCTCATTTACCTTTAAAGGTTAAGGTGCCATCTGCTAATCTTTCATAGCTCGCCCTGTTGCTATAGAAACGGTCTCCCCAAAATCAAAGGAATGTCATTGTCTTCCTCCATGTCTAAGTTACCACGAAAATCCACTGGAAAAATGAACTTATCCACTTTAACCAACACATCTTCCAACCCATCCAATAAGGGTGTTTCATTGAGCGATCCGCAAATTGTAGCATCATCGCTGTGTGTCTTTTGACTTTTCCAATGCCCAGTCTTTTGTATATGGAAAGGGGCATAAGACTACACTAGCCCCAAGATTCGAGCCAGAGCCTTCCAAGAAGTTCTATTATCCAATGGCACACGGGATTGAGAAGCTTTCCAGAATCCTGAGCTTCGGCGGAAGCTTTCTTGTCTCGAGTATAGCACTACATGCTATCGGTTAGTATCACTGTTCACCGCCGATTATTTCTTTCTTCGACAGAATCTCCTCATGAACTTGCGAGTTGGCATCTGTTCTAGTGTCCTCTGCAAAAGGAATGTTAATTTGTAATTTTTTAAAAACATCAGGACTTACCGAATTGTTTTCTGTTTCTTCCTTTTTTAAACCTTTGGGAACGGAGTCGAATTTCTGGTTTTGGCAGTGGTTCCCATTTTTGTACACATGTTCTTCCTCCTTTTCAAGAGTGTGTGTGCTCTTACCACTAAGGTCGGTGTGACTGTTTCTTCTGAGTGGTCGAGCTTGAAGTGCTTACACTTATTTGACTTAAGTGGTACTTGTTCACTACCTTGCACTCTCTGTCATGGGGGCGTCATTGACCATAATTTCGTGATCGTAACTGTGTCACTAGGCAAATGTCCAGTCGTTCTTTGTGCATATTTGTTGAGCAAGTTGACCCATTTGAGTTTCCAGTTCTTTGGATGCAGAGTGATTTTCTGGATGGCTCTTGAATCTTCAATGAAAGAATTTTGTGGTTGTCATAATTTCTCCATGCACTCTCCAAAGCACCTTTCTAGGTGGATATGGTTCGTTTGAGCTTCTTGTAAGACCCTGAGACCACCTTGTTGATCTCTCCAGGAAAAATTTGGATGATTCTGTTCTTTTTCTCCAACCAGGATTGTACGTATTAGAGTAGGGGTTATTCTGCCTGTTGTTATTACTCACAAAATTCACATCGTTCTAGTTCTTCTACCTCATTATCATCCATGCTTCACGACTCGCAGTTTATGTGCGTCCTCCACAAAGGTTACAACTAGTTCTTTAGTAATTTGACGGGGCCACTTGTGGTTGTTATATTAGAGCTGCCATTCCTTCTCTTTATCTTAGTGGCGATAACCTCTCCATCTTCGATAGAGCTGTCCTGGAGCTAAAAACCATCCATAACATTCAATTCCATTCAACATCATGTTGGACCACCACTTTGTTCATAACCAACGTCATCTGTTCATTTGATGCCATGATTCTCAATAATCTTTCGTGCTTCATGTTGCGGTTTGTAATTAAAGAACCACCGGCTGTGGCATCCAACATAATTCTAGTTGTGCTCGGCCTCAAGCCATTACAGAATATTTGCATTTGGGCAGTGTCGTCATAAGCATGATTAGGACATCGGCTAGTAAGTTATCTGAATCCACTGTAAGTGTACGAAGAGATTCCCCTCCTCTTTCTGTTTGTAAACCGTGATTTCTTGGCTCTTTTCTGATCTAACGAACATGGTGGGGGAAATATGTTCCAATGAACTTATCCTCAGATCATCCATGTGGTGATGGCTGTCGGGCGGGGAAAATGAAAAGAAACCACTCTTAGCATCATCTAACAAAGAGAATGGGATATAGCTTCAATTTCTTGTCTTTCCTCAGACAACCCATCCACCTTCAACTGTTTCACACACATTCAAGAAATTGTGAGGTGTCTATTAGCGTCTTCGTTATGTCTACCGGCAAATGGAATTTCCTCAACTCTCGGTATAAGCAAGGACTTATTCAAACTTATTGACTGTAACCGTGGTGATGAATGGGTAATCGAGCAACGATTTCTAATTCGATTCCCATATTCTCCGAGAGTACGTTCTGGTGGTGGTGGGTCGGCCATTTCAGTAAATATGACACAATCACCCAAAACCTCTTCTTCCACTACTAAATGTCTTTCCATTTGTCTCCTTTCCTGAGCTGCCTTTCTATGTGCTTTCGCTGTTTTTTCAATTTCTGGATCAAAAATAAGTTCAGCTGAGGACTGGCCTCGCATACAAGGTTAGACAAATTGTGAGTACTGAAAAGTTAAAGGAAGATAAATAATTAAGTAAAAATAAGAGAGTTTTAAACCAAAATTTTTTTTTGAAATAAAATAAAAGAAGAAATTTTATTGCAAAGCAAAAAAATTTCAATTCAGTAAACAAATTAAATTCAATAGTGATATGGCAATCCCCGGCAACGACGCCAAAAACTTGATAGCGTTTCAGCAAGTGTACTGAATCGTTGCAAGTAATAATAAACGGTAGTACCGAGTGTCGAACTCAAGGATTGCGTTTTACTATGAATATATTTAGTTACTAAAATTGAACAAAAAGTTCTCAAGTTGATTGAAATAATGTTTGAAATTGACAACAAAATAAAATTGATCTTTTATATTGAGAGAAATGTTAGAGATGAGTTCACTTCGAATCCAACCTGGTGTCATTTTGATCCTAGTTAACTGAATTCCTTTATTGAATTATTACTGAATTCTTCTTTATTATTCTTGCCCTAATGTCTTAGTGACCAGAACCTTTAATTCAAAGTAACCCCTAATTCTTAGTGGATTTAAGATTAGAATTAAGCATTACGTATAGAAATTCTCTGGTAAAATATTGCTTTGCAACTATTTAATTGGTTTCATGACCTGCATCTATCCCTAGACTACAAATTCATGAATTTCTCATCTCAAGCATTCGTAAAGTCACTTCGTTTCAATACAAATCGTAGAACATTTTAATGTTGATCAAGCAATAAAAGCATTAGCACAGAGATGAGAAAACAATTCAATAATATTCATTCATATACTATATAACAATTAGAAAAATAAGGATTTCATCTGGTTACACTCATCCCTAACAAATAGGGTTTAGTTACTCATGACAGAGCTACAAAAAGATAAGGATTAAAGAAGAAGAATTACAAGAATGATTCATGGATGATTCTTGATAAACTGCTTCAATATGCTTTAAAACGGCCGTCTTTGAGTTTATTAGCGCTAGGGCACAAGTCTCCAAGTTCACCCAGAGTAAAAAAGATCCCTAAAACAGTAAAAAATCTGCTTTTTTAATGGTTGCTAAAGTGCGCGTCGGCGCGCAACATGCTCGAAAAACGCGCTCCAGGCGCGCGTTTGGCAGAGTCCAATCCTGAGAAATGCGCTCCAAGCGCACCAGGACGCGCTCCAGGCGCATCTTCATCTGTTGTCTGATGTATTTTGCATTTTTCTCATCTTTTGCGTCTGAATGTGTAAAACCCGTGTCTTCATGAAGGTTTGTAGATATGGATCTTAGCTTTCATTAGCACTTGGAGTGACTCTAATTGGACATCTAAACTCCAGATATGGGCTGAAATACTCCACATATATCATGTTGATTTTCACCAAAATTTCAGCACTGCACTAAAACAAAACGCAATGTAAATTTACAACAAATTCCTACTTAAATCAACGAAATAAAACACAAAAACATTTTATTAACTCAGAAGAACAAAAAATCAAAAAATGTATCAAAATAATCCTTAATTTAACTGATGATTGAGGATAAATAAAACTAAAACAGTGGAAAAATATGCATATGATGAAGAGTCATCAAGAGGCTTGTGCAGTAGCTTGAGATTCAGTCAAAGCTTGGAGAGCCTGCACTGTAACTCCTGCCATGGACTCTAGAGCCTCAGCAATCGCAGCATCATTCCTTCCACCAGCCATCACTACCTACATCAATCAGATAAGCCAATCGAATATAGTGAGACATTTAGGGAGTGAGGAACTAACTTAGCTCTACAATACTAACACAATAATGACCATAACTACAAAATACATAACAGAGTACACAAGGAAACATAGCGAACACATAACACATTTACGGTCTGATTGACAGACCAGCTAAACTGATACCCACTAATGTGAACACCCTAACCCAAATAATTTTTTTATTTTTTTATTTTTTTTTTATTTTTTTATTTTTATCAAGATAAGGAGTATCACCTGATCATAAGCATGTCACATAATCCAAAATTTCCATAAACATAATGATTCGAAGTCATAATATCAAACAACAGAATCTTTTTGAAAGTTACAACATACTTATGTTTAAATTCAGTGCATAATATAGTCCCAACCCGATGTCAGCTATCAGAGCGGAATCCCAAAATAAAATACTACAAAAAATAACATCAACACAATGCATAATAATTGAAATGTCTCCAGAGCATGGTGGCTTCCGCCTCTCCTGATAGCATTAGTCACCACCTGTAACTTACAACTCCGCTGGTCGTTCGCAAACGGCCAAAACCAAACAACGAGGGGTGACGTATTCGAAAATTATGGTAACAGCATAAGTACACGAGGAGAACACGCAAACAATCAAATTATCACAATCTCAAACAGTCAAGTGTAATATAACGACTTATCAAATTCAATCAATAATAATCAAAATAATGAAATGCTAATGCATGTCCTATACTTATACTTCATCATTTGGTACCATTCTACTCTGAATTACTTGGGTTAGGAGGCGTATACTATGCACTACAAGAGTGGACGGACAATTCATGAACTGGCCAATCCTCATAGATCCCCTCAACTCAACCCGAGAACACCAATATACGCGACGGCCGGGGTACTCTTGGTGTTGCACGGTAGTTTCCGACCTTAGGGAAGATAACCCACTAATCCACTTGGAATTCCCCACTAGGTGTCCCCAAGGTCTATATCTACCTTACAGTTCGAACTGTAAGCCCTCACGATCAGGCTCATTCAGTTCGTACTTTCCCGAATCACTAGGTTTGTCAGACCCTCTATATGAGACAAATAACCCTAACTCCAAAATCTACAACGCATTCCCAGACTTACTCATCATCGCAATTCAATAAGTTTTAATTTGACTTAACAATATTCATCATTATATATCTTTATCAGTCAATCCCAATAAAATCACAATATTTGGTTTACACTACTCACAATGCATCATTTAGTCTTATCAATCACAAATAACAGATCAAACATGTGGCATATTCAAGTGATATCACAATTTCATTCAAGCAGCAAGAACACTCCAGTACATATCATTCACACAGTAACAATCAATATAATATTCATAAAATCAGACGGCATACAATCTTGATATAAATAAATTCACAGCAATTCTATAGGTTACTCAATTATATTTTAATCCTCACTATTACTATTCACATTTTATTAGTTAATTATTATTACTCAATAGGGCTCAACTGTACGTAGTAAGCCCGAATGAACACCTGGGAATTTCGGCATTCCGTGCATCTCACGTTATTTTATACTCATAAATCGAACCTCATCCACCCCTTACCTTTGTGATGCTTTTTCCCAAAGAAGCTGATCCTCTGATTTAGTGTGTCCGCGTCTTCGTCAACTACGCCGCCTCTAATAGTCCGCGAAAGAAAATAAAACAACGCAACAACCAAGTACAAATTAAATTATTTACTCCAATGAATAAATTAAGTTATATATTAATAATACATAAATAAATTATATGCTATTTGTATTATAATCCAAAAATATATTTAATATCATCGAAACATATATATATTATTATACTAACCGAAAAACAATTTCTAGTTTTAATTGAAATAAGACAGGATCACATATTTTAATAATTATGGCGTATATTCGTAGTTTGGGTGTTAAAAGTAGAATTAAGGTCACGTTTAGTTAAAAAAATTCTTTTCTAGAATAAGACTGTCTAATTACTCAGGACTGAATTGTATGTTATTATAATGATAGTACCGATTTTTTCAATGACTCTAATTGCTTGCAGAACAACAAAATTTTGATATTATGCATGTAAACCATAACTTTGCCCTCAGAAATCAGGTAAAGAAATAATCATTTGAGTAACAATTAAAGGCATATTGATCACGTTAAATAAATCCCCATCAAACCATGAGACAAGTTGAGGAACTATGGTTTTGCACAAGATATTGTTTCACATAGTTGGTTGATCAGCCTATACTGCCTAATTATGAACGTAAGGCTTTACATAACAAAGAAAGTCCCAAACATTAGATAAATCAACGCTTAAGCTAGGCAGAAAGAATTGTTTTAAAGGGATTTTCCATTTGAAATCATAGTCCCAATATTTTTGGTTTTACTGCTTGGAATATGTAGTTCACCACAACAGAATTCTTTATCACGGTTTCCCATATACTTTCATCTACCTCACAAATATATATCAACAGCATATTAAGAAGGCTAACTATGACTACACCTATATTGCCCAACATTGATATAATTCGATCAACAACCCTATATTGATATAATTGATGGAATTAGGAAAATATACTCTTTCTTTTTATTCAGACCAGACCAGTATCAATTGATGAAATTAAAAAGAGTATACCTGTTGTATGGTTATGCTATATTGTAGTGTTGTTGTTAGAACCCAGGGGCTGAAACACGGTTGTGGCAAATTTGTTTCTTTTTTTTCTTCTTTCCTTCAGTGCATAGCGTAACTTAGGCTAATGATGTTTATCGGTACAGATATGTATATACCTATGGCTAATGTATATAAGGCTCCAACATTATTATTATATATTATTATTATTATTATTATTATTATTATTATTATTATTATTATATTATTATTATTATTATTATTATTTATTATTATTATTATTATTAACAATAATAACTCACTCTTATTAGTGCTAAAGTAATAAATTAATGTAGCAATACCAAGACAAACACACAGACACCCTAAAGAAATTAGAACACATATTAACGCTGATATAAAAAAAAATAGTATCGTATCGTTATACTATTTAAAATAAGATAATGAGATATTGGGGTGTTACATTTCTCCCCCTGTTGAAGAAAATTCCGTCCTCGAAATTTACCTGACAAGAACAGTTCTAGATAAGAATCGCGCATCTGGCTTTCGACCTCCCACGTAGCACTTTCGCCAGTAGCACCTCCCCAGACAACTTTAACCAATGAAATCGTCTTACCCCTTAATCCTTTGGTCTTTTGGTCCTCGATCCGTAGCGGTAAGGTCTCAAAATTTAGATTCTCTTTTATTTGGACCTTGTCTGACTCAATCACATGCAAAGGATCGAAAATGTACTTGTGAAGTTGGGACACATGAAAGACACTATGAAGATTAGAAAGAGAAGGAGGTAACGCGATCTGATATGCCACGTTACTGACACGTTTAAGAATCTGGTAGGGTCCTATAAACCGAGGAGTAAGCTTTCGCATTTTTAATGCCCGACCAACCCCAGTCGTTGGAGTAACTCTCAGAAATACACGATCACCTTCTTGAAATTCGAGGTTTTTCTTTCTTTTATCATGGTAACTCTTTTGCCTACTTTGAGATGCTCTCATCTTTTCCTGAATCATTTTTACTTTATCCGTAGTTTGTTGAACAATCTCAGGTCCCAACACAAGGTTATCACCCGTCTCAAACCAACATAGAGGGGTCCTACATCTTCTCCCATACAACGCCTCAAAAGGGGCCATTCCAATGCTAGAATGGAAGCTATTGTTATAGGTAAACTCTATAAGTGGCAACAAGCTATCCCAACTTCCATTTTGTTCCAACACACAAGCTCTCAACAAGTCTTCTAGAGATTGATTGGTTCGCTCGGTCTGACCATCGATTTGTGGGTGGTAGGCTGAACTCATCCTCAGATTCGTACCTAGAGCGCTTTGTAAACCTTGCCAAAACTTAGAGGTAAACCTAGGGTCTCTGTCCGAGACTATACTTGATGGGATTCCATGCAACTTCACAATTTCCTTTATATATATTTCAGCTAACCTTTCCATAGAATAAGGTATGTTTATCGGAATAAAGTGAGCAGAGTTAGTTAATCTATCCACAATGACCCAAATGCTATCGTACCTTTTTGGAGTTCGAGGTAAGCCTACCACAAAGTCCATAGAGATGCTATCCCACTTCCATTCGGGAATGCTCAAAGGTTGCATCAAACCTGAAGGTTTTTGATGTTCCACCTTAGATTTTTGGCAAGTCAAACAAGCGTACACAAATTCAGCAACATCTCTTTTCATTTTAGGCCACCAAAATATCTTCTTGAGGTCCTTATACATCTTTGTGGCTCCAGGGTGAATACTTAGACAACTCCTATGTCCTTCCTCTAAGATCATCTTTCTTAACTCCTCTACATCGGGAACACAAATCCTCTCCTTAAATCTCAAAATTCCATCCACACCTAATTTTAAAGTCAGGTTCTCTCCTTGGTCAATCGACTGTAACTTATCTAAAGGTATAAATCTAACTTTTGACTTTTTTCAATCTCTTCCAATATTCCACTAGTTACCTTCAACATTCCCAATTTAATACTTTCTGGTGTCACTTCACAAACTAAACTAAGGTCTCTAAATTGTTCTCTAACAACTCACTATGCTTAACCATTAAGGCGGACACACTCAAAGTCTTCCTACTCAAGGCATCAGCCACTACATTGGCCTTTCCAGGGTGATATTTAAGCTCAAAATCAAAATCTTTAAGAAATTCCATCCACCTACGTTGTCTCATGTTCAACTCCTTCTGATCAAAAAGATACTTAAGGCTCTTGTGGTCACTAAAAACCTCAAATCTAGATACATATAAATAATGTCTCCACATCTTAAGTACAAAGACAACTGCTGCTAGTTCTAGGTCATGGGTAGGGTAGTTCCTCTCATGAATCTTCAGTTGCCTTGAAGCATATGCTACCACCTTCCTATCCTGCATAAGTACTCCACCTAATCTGGAACCACACGCGTCACAATATACTACAAAGGGTTCACTCAAGTCGGGTAATACTAGGATCGGTGCAGAGGTCAATCGTTTCTTAAGCTCTTGGAAACTATTCTCACAATGAGTATCCCACACGAACAACTCCCCTTTTTGGGTCAACTTAGTTAAAGGTAAGGCCAACTTGGAGAATCCTTCTATGAACCTACGATAATAACCGACCAATCCTAGGAAACTTCTAATCTCAGTCACTGACTTAGGTGCTTTCCATTCTAATACACTATCCACCTTGGCAGGATCAACGGCTATTCCACCTTTTGAAATTACATGTCCTAGGAAACTTACTTCTTCTAACCAAAATTCACACTTAGACAATTGGTAGTGGGATTGTGATGAGGCGGTACTTATCCCCTAGGTACCGGGCTCGAATCCCACGGGAGGCAAAAACTCGCCAGGATTTCCAATTTGAGGAAAGGGGGAGGTAACATTGCCGGTAACGTTGGAGGGCCGGGGTGTTACAAGAGGACTTCATCCGCAACCTGAATCCAAATCTTAAGCTTAAACAAAATAATGCATGTCCTGAGCACCCGAATAATTCCTATCTGAATCTCCATCCGCTCAGAGTACGGAGGTGCGGCAGCGGCAACAGATGCGATGAATTTTTGTGAGTTTAGGGTTTAGGGAATAAAGTTTAGAGAGTGAACTTTATTTTAGTGAAAAGAAGAGAGGGAATTTTAAATTTCGTTAGAGAACTTTAGGGAATAAAGTTTAGAGAGTGAATTTTATTTTGGTCTCTAAATTTCGTTTCTAAATTTCGTTAGTGACCAATTTAGTGACGAAATAATATTTAGTTTTAAATACAAAATTTCAGTCTCTACTTCAGTCGCCAATGTGAAAGGCAAATTTTTTATTTGTGATAGTTAGCGACTGAATTTTTTGTCGCTAACATTCAGTTGCTATTTCAGTCTCTAAATTTCATTAGTGAGTGATTCAGTGACGAAAAAAATATTTAGTTTCTAAGTTCCAAATTACGGTCTCTATTTTGGTCGCTACTGTGACTAAAAATATTCAGTCTCTAAATCGGTCACTATAGGCGAAAATTCTAGTAGTGGGTTAGCATAAAGCCTAGTACGACAGACGTTTTAATATCAAATGCGTTTTTAAATGGGCTAGAACTAATGAAAGTGATTGAATCGTGGTATTTGGTTGACCTAGACAATTTTGATTCGAATATAAAGAAGATTAGTCTTCATGTTGTGGTGGGTTCAGTTATTGGAGATTAGTACTACCTCTAATCTTAAAAAATATATATAAAAAATTAAAATTATTTATTTCAAATTTTGAATAAAATATATTTTAGCTTTTATTTGTATTTTTAAAATCGAAGAAATATTGGTTTATGTTTAAATAAGCATGTTAAAGTTCTTGTAAAAGAATAGGATGTTAAGTTGCATCTTGAGTAATTATGGTTGTAGTGTAATACTTAATGGCATATTTAATATAGTTTTAGTTATTGTTATATATTATTTTTTGTTTTTAATTATAAGTCCTATTTAAAAAAATAAATCTGTCTTTAAATATAAATTATTTTTTAATTTACTATGTGTATTTATTAATTTTATTTAAATATATCTCTTATTAATATTATTATTTTATCTTAAAATATAGAAATTCAAATTAATGTCGATGTTGAAATTATCATTTTAGCAATGAAAATCACGTATATTCATATGTGTGAACCACAATAGAAAAAATATTTATAGCCACTACTCTTAAAAAAAAAAAAGGCAATACATTATTTGGCATCGACGTTAACTTCAAAATTTCTATTTTATTCTATTTTCTCTGCAAGCACTCTCGTCATCAACCACTGAACCTCTTTCTTCTCCTTTCTCTTCCTCATTTCGTTGCAAATAGCCACCACCATGGCCTCCACCGCCCTCCTCCGTCCACGAAGGCGCAAACCGAGCCACCAATACCTCCTTGTTCAGCCTTCAACTATATTAAACAGTCATCAACTCAACAAGGTATGGTATCACAAAGTTACATTGTTTAGGGTTTAGTGATTTGGTTGATTCATTATTCGATTGAGACTTTTAGTAATATATTTGTGTTCTGAAATCATTGCTAGGTTTTATCATATGTTCAAAATTAGGGACTTTATGTTATTCTTCAAAATTGTGGATTTGCTTATCATATTTTCATTTTCTCTCCTACAAGTTTTTCACGCTTGCGCTTCTCATTTATGTTGATTTGCGTTTCTCATTCGTCAAATTTTTCTCAGCTTTTCAAGCCAATTTCAGCTTCAATTTATTGAAATATTTGATTCAATCACTAATGCTACTTTCTCGTTAGTTTGCGACATTAATCTTGGTACATTTCAGTTTGATTTTCTGGTTCACTTGATTTTGTGTTTGTTTAGAGTCAGAGATTTGAGTTGAAGCTGATTTTAACTTTGCTTAAGGTTTTGAATTTCCGATTTGTTGTTGTGTATGTTTAGGAAATGATGTTTCCAACTTGATCTCACATACTACGTTTATTTTGCTGTTCATAGTCTCCAACTTTTTCATGTGTTGGTTGTGGCAGGGACATTCACACATTAGCTTGATGGCTTAATTTACCTTCGGTGGAGAGATTTTAAAGGTTGTTAGTCTTGATAGTGAGTTTTTGTCGTAGGTATATTTCGATTTCTCTCTGTTGTTCTAAACTCAATTAGATATCATTTTTTATGAGAGATGAAGAAAGCATTCGTGGATTATTATTGTATAGCAAAGCTTCATTTCCTGTTGGGACTGAGGTTTGTTCAATTTATTTGATTTTTATTTTCTGATTTAATGAGTTGACAGTTGTCTCGCGTTTTTTTTTTCTTCCATTCTAACTGTTCTGTTATAATGCCAGTGGGACCAATTGGATTATGTGTATCAAATCAAGTGGAATTTCTCTAATCTAGAAGTAAGTATTGGTGTTGCTTTGATTTTTGTTTATGATCTGTGATGGAATTAAGTTGACTATTTTATTTGATGAAATTGTGATTTTTGTGCTCAAGATGCATTTGACGAGGGTGGTTTGATGTATGGGAAAAAGGTTTACCTCTTTGGTTGCACGGAGCGTAAGTTGCGTGTTATGTGTGAATATTTTACATATATAAACTAACACGTTTGAATAACATATATTAGAAAATTAAGCCAAAAGGTTGCAACAAAATGATTCATGGATGTATCAATTATCATGGTTAAAATAGTACAATATGATTAAGATGTGTTACATTATGCGAAAGTTTCTGTTAAATAAATATGTTTGCTTATTGCAGTATGTTACTGGCTAGAAATTCTTAGTTTAACTTATTTTATGTCAGACTCTAATGTGTCATTGTTGTATGAGACTTGGCTTTTTCTTGATTGATTGAAAGGAACAATACTTTTTACTGTGTGTTGCTTTTTTATTTAGGTTGTGGAAAATGGTAACCCTATAGAAAGGAAAAATTGGTTTCATGATATTGAGTCTGTGTTTAAACTCCTCAGTTATGAAAATGTACCCCCCTTATCTTAAGGTATGATGGATGTATCACAATGTTCGTGTTGACGAAGCAAACAATTGCAACGACAAGAAAAAGAGATGGTCGAAACCAGCAAAATATTTAACCTTCACATAACATTTAGGATTTATTGGATCTTCTTCTCGTCCAAGTTCATCACCACAACCCAACAATGAAACTGATGAAGATAGTGAGGATGATGACATTGGTAATAATTGAGTAGTATTGTTTTTATTGTTAGTATGTTGTATCATGTACTTGATTATACTTAGTTTTTTTTATCAGTCTTAATTAATACTTAGTTATGATTTACGAACATGATATAAATTTTGTTTAGATCAATTAGACACATTGAAATCTTTGTTAATTGTTGCTAAATATTGAAGTTTACTATGAGTAATATGTGCAAATAGATGTCTAGTCATTGTCTTCTACATTTCTTAACTCCTATTAGCGAATGGATTAATTGATATATTTTTAATATTGTTCTTTTACTTACCTATTTGTGTCATATAAATAGGATTTATCATGTTTTGTAAAACATACACTTGATAGTAGAATAATACAAGAAGTTCCAATCTCTTACCTATTTGTAATGAAAGACTTGGGTCATGCAAAACATTTTTGGGCATGAGAATTACTCGTGACAGAAGAATAATAAATTTGTAGTTGTCTCAATACATTGAAAAGGTGTTAGAGAAGTTTAATAAGGACAATTGCAAAGCTGTTAGTACTCCATTTGCTACTCATTTCAAATTGAGTATTATAATTGTTATTATTATTATTATAGAAAGAAAAAAAATAAAGAAATATGTGTTTTTATTGGGTTTGGCCCATGTGAAAAAAGGTAAGGATTGAAACCCTATTTTAGAGAACCATAGAGCCGCACGATAGAAGTAGACAAATAAGAAAAAGTGACGGCAATAAAGCAACAAGAGATGAAGAAAATTGATTTATGGTGGTAACAAGAGTGTAGCAAACTTGTTTTGTTTAGTCAACAATTTTTGTATATCATTTCTACCATTGAGTTTGTCATTTTAATATATAGTCTTAGTATTTTTACTTTCTTTGATAGTTACTTTGTAATATTCACTTTAGTGCAAGGTTATTTGTCATTTTGTTTGATTTCCATCTTTGGTGATGGCTTTTGTTGATTGATGTTCCCTAGTGTTACTAGGAAGACTCTAGTATAGCAATTAATCATTATAGTGAAAGTTTTTACTGGACTAGATTATGTGATTTTTATTCTCTCAATTTGAGGGAAGTTTTCCACATTAAAAATTATTTTTGTCTCATACTTAATTTTCTGCCAATTATTGTAACTATGTTGAATTGTATTTTCGGTTTGACAATTTGTCTGCA
The DNA here is from genome assembly GCA_002896235.1 of Cicer reticulatum. Lineage (NCBI taxonomy): Eukaryota > Viridiplantae > Streptophyta > Magnoliopsida > Fabales > Fabaceae > Cicer > Cicer reticulatum. The sequence goes on from PGWS01036755.1 coordinate 19,808, forward strand.
TAGATAGAAAAAAATATTTCATATTATTGAGATAGTTATATTTAGTTTTTCCAAACAAAAAATACTATCATTTTTTTCATTTTCAAAATAATTGAGAGATAATCGAAAGTCCACTTTGAATGACTTGATTTGATTAAGATACAAGACTAAAATTTGATAGTCCAATTATTAATGTAATTAACATACATTTAAAGCTTAAATAAAATTTCCAAGTGCTCTATAAGTCTGACCAGGCTTCCAACCCGTCGGGATCACATTCTTTGCTACAGATATCTTCCCAGACTCAATTGTGGTTAGCCTAATAGAAAATGGCGCTCTTAGTAGTGGCTGTTTATTATATTTCCAAACAGCACCGTATGATTGTTGCATTGTAACCCAAGTGTTGCCAAATGCTTCCATAAGTTCAACTTTTTTAAGATCACCATCCCCATTTTCATATTCAACCGCGGTAGCAAAATAATATGGGTTAGATTTAGAGTCGACGTGGAAGGCTATTGAGACACCATTGTAAATGCATGAACTCTGCATTAAAGAATCAATAGTTTATATAATTGCAATATTGTAAACAAAAATACTTAAATGTTGAAAGTAAATTATTTTATTTTTTTACTCAATTAATTAAGGTTGTTACATTTAAAAAGATAAAAATAAAAACATAAACATAAAATTGTCTAATTTTTTTATGACCCGTTGACTATTTTTAGATTTTTTATTATGATTAAAACATTTTATATGTTAACAAAAAGTAATGGTCAATATAACCTTTAGACATTAAAAATGACACATAAATAAAATCCTAAAAAAACCTCTACAAAACAAAAGCTTAAAGAGAAACAGAGATAATACCTTCTATGTTGAACGACTATTTGCCATGGCACCAAAAGCTCTACCACTCAAATCAAAATGATATGGAGAATCTGATCCACAAGTACCAAGACACTCATCGGTAATAGTAACTGTCACAGGATTTCCTAAACATGCAGGATTTCCAATGCATTTCACCTGAAATTATAGTAAAAACAAATTTTCAATAATTAAGCATCTTTCTTTTTTGAACTCCTGCTATTGAGGAAATTACTTTTTTTTTTAATTTATAAAAAATTGAGGAAAATAAATTTATTATTTTAAAAGATTATTAAAAAATTTAGTAATAATGTATTTAAAGTTATAATATATTATGACAAAAGAATTTTTTATTTATTGAACTGACACTATTAATAAACAATGTTACGTATAGAAATAAACAATTTCCAAATTATGTTGATAAAATCTAGTAAAAAAATTATGTTGATAAAATTTTAAATTACATGTTAAAAATTGGAATTTATTTTTGTATCTTGAATTTTGGTCGTTATTATTTTTTACTTTATTTTAGTAATAATTAATTTTATTAATTGTTATTTTGAGGCAGTAATTGTATTAATTATTAGCACCTCATAACAAGAACCACAGCCTTCGCCCGATTGATAGATGAGAGGGCTTCCGGCTGATATCATTGAAGATAATGGAGGTTGTCCAAACAGCATTTCCATATCCACAAGCACCACCTACATAATCATCAAATATATAGTCATTGAATTTTTTTCCATAATATTGTAACCACTATATGGTTATATTTTGTATCTTTACAATAATGGAATTTAAAACTATACATATTAATTATGAACAAAATTATTTACTATATATACGGCTCACTTCCATCTCCGATGGGAGGTCCATACCAAGTGGCCACTGAAGGTGACCAATTAGAATTAGATGAAGTAACATTAACAACTTTGTTGGGACTAAAACAAGAGGAAGGGGTCACTAGTAATATTGAGAGAATGCACATTTAAGTGTATGAGCCATATCTTCACAAAACCACTGAGATTTTGTACGTACACTATGTGGTTATGGGAATAAGGCTAGTCTGATATTTATAGAGAGAAATGGCTCAATTTTTTTAGTTATTTGACTAAAAATTACAAATTACTCTTTACTTATTCTTTTAAATGTTTAATTTTAGTTGAAATATTTTTTAAAAATTACTTAATTATATAAATTCAATAATAAAATGAGTTTTATTTATTAAAGTACATTTTATTTTACAGAAAAACGGCTCTAGAATCTTTTTTGATTAATTAGAGGAAGCAAAGAAATACGATTATTCAAATAAAGGAATATATTGTATCTAATATATTAAGAATACAAGTAAGATTTGTTTCTAAGCTCTTTCATGCATCCTCCACACCAATAATTGATGATAGTGGCATCATTTGAGGCCATTCTAAAAAAGCAAGAAACCATGCATTAAAAAATCAATTGAATAACATACTTAAATGATGATGACATAAAGGTATTCAATTAAATTAAATGGCATTAATTTCAATTTTCAGTTTTTTAAGTGAATATATTCAAAATTAATAAATAAAATTAAAACAAATATACATCAAAATTTAAATATCCGTAAGATCCAACTCACAGGAAATGTTGGAATTATAAAAATTAAATTGTGTCTAGATGTTTAAAAATTCAAAAATTACCACTATGGTTACGAACTTTGCTATATTTCATTGTTTAATAAAAAATATCCAAAATTTTTACGATTGCTTTTTTGTAAAATTTATAAATTCTTAATAGAAATGTTTTTATAAATTATTTTTAGAAACTTATAAATGAAATATTTCCTTAATACCGCTATAGTTATTTAATGTTCCTCGCAGGAAACATACGTGGACCCGTGCCATCCATGGGGTAATTTTCCTCTCTCATACATCCTTAACAAAATTGATGACATGGCATCATGTCAAGGCCCTTTCTAGAAAATCAATAAAACTAGTATCAGAAAAACTTTAAAGCATATTTAAATGGTATGTACATAAAAGAAAAGAAGCAATATTTCAAATTTTTAACTATTTTAGGTGAATATATTTCGAATTTAAATAAAAAGAATATTAAAAAATATAAATAGTTTGACTAACATGACCACACAAAAATATAAATATTTAAACTATCTAAAGCATTGGCGGCCATACTAATCATTAATGCCTCCTCTTTGTTTGCAAATTTTTTTCTATAATCTCATCATCTATCTATACATGTAGTGTGCAAGCAACTACATGAGAAACAAATGAAGGTGGCTCACCATTTATAAGACCTATAATTAAGCAGAGTCGAGTAAATTTAAATGTACATCAATATTCAAACATATAACATAGTATATGAACCAATGTTTTAATATTTATTTGGTCTCTGTAAAATATAGCAATTTTTATTGTAATTCTGGTAAGTTTTTTTTTTGGATTTACTTTTTGTAAAATCAATATATGGTCAACTTTGGTCCCAAACGTGAAATCAATATTAAAAGAATAAAGAGTTTTCTTAAAACCCTTAACCCTTCTTTTAATTTTTATTCATATTCTCTTTATTAAATATCACTAACTATTAAAAATGATCAATAAATAAATTTATTAATTAATAATAAATATTTTAATTTTTAAATATATCATAAAGATGATGTGTTAGTGTGTATTTATAGATCGACGTGTCATTACAGTTTATAGCTGTTTTCTTAGGGACCAAAACGGATTGGTGTCTGATTTTACGGGACTAAATCCAAAAAAAAAGTTAGATTAACTAAAATCATAAAGTGATATATTTGTAGAGATCAAAGACATATTAAAGCTATTAAGAAAATACATGATAGCATACCACGAATCCTAATCGTTAAGTACTCCACACTAGATCTTTCTAACTTTAGGTTGGTGTCTCCAAAGAAGCTACTTGCTATTTTACAAATAAAGAGCGTCTAATTAGGATTATCCAATATTCAACGAAACACCTTAGCAGTGTCATGCCTTTATGTAAGATCTTCTTACTATTAACGCCTTAAAGCTCCTCTCGACCGTTGAAACTCTGATTTTTATCACAGATCAATTCCTATAACATATCATATTATATGAATATGAATGCATAAGATACATGACAATACATTCATCACCAAATCATTGTCTAGGAACTCATATCTACAACTAAGCATGCTTCAACAAATTACTGTCTATCATCACCACCATATAAAACAACATCAACAATATTTATTAACAATTAACATTACTATTTTAATTCTAATTATTAATCCATAACTTAATACCTTTATTCTTATTACTAGATAATTACTAACTTAATTTTCCATCATAACTAATTAACCTAATAAATTAACCATGTGTGTATAATGGATTAACGCTAAACTATTTGGTTAATAACACCATTCTAATCGATTAATCCTTAATTTAGTTACTTTCTATTTGTGAATTATATCAATTAAATCATTAACGTCCAACACATCATTATCGATTTTCATATATTTAATAAATAGGTGAGACATCATAAGCGATGGTCTATAAAACACAACAAATAACTCATTAGTTTTACTGTTCCTACGATTCTAAGCAAATCAAACAGTTGATATAGACCTAAGAATCATGAAACATCCCTATTTAATAAACCTACTCAATTTATTCATTATATGAAGAGTCAAAATCCCCCTTCTTACTTTGATCGACGATTCACATATTAAAGACTCAATTTCATAGAAAAGGGTGATTTCTTGCGGCTTAACATTCGAACAATCTAATATAATATAAAAAATTAATATAACTAAAGTTTCTAATTAAGAATTACAATAGAAACAAGATGTGTAAGTGTCAATGTACCGATTGAGAACATTTTTATCCATGGAAAAATACACTACGCCAAAAAATGACATTTTATATCGCGCCTTTTACGGCGCCTATTAAAATACAAGCGATGTTGTAAATATATTTTAAAAATAATGGAGGATATAACAGCGCTTTTTTGACAAGCACTGTTGTAGGGTCATATAGCGCTTGCGTATATAATGTTTACAAGGCTTTTACAGCGCTTGTTCACAAACGCTATAAAATGAAGCGCCCTCGCATAACGTTTTACAGCGCTTTTGGAGCGCTGTAAATTATAGCGCTCCCACCTGAAGTTACATAGCTTTTACAGCGCTTTTTGGACAAGCGCTGTAAAAGACTTGCGCTTTCAAATAATTAAATGACCTATTAGAGCGCTTTTTTTACAAGCGCTGGCTAAAAGACATGCGCTTTTAATAATTGAATGACCTGTTAGAGCGCTTTTGTTTACAAGCGCTGTAAAAAGTCTTATAAAAATCATTTACTTTAAAATAAAATAAAAACAAATTTAAGAACCCTCATCTGCAATACTCTGGGAACCGT
>PGWS01036756.1:0-23616 GCA_002896235.1 Cicer reticulatum
AATATCTAAGTATTACATATTTGACAAATCTATTTATTTACATTTTATTATTATCTCGTTATGAAGTAAAACTATAAATATAATAAAATAGTGTTTTCAAATAAGTAATATTACATTATTTATTAGACAACTCTATTTTATTAAATATTATTATTATCTTTGTTTTTGTAGTTGTACTCAATAACGAAGAAAATATATAATATATAATAAAATAGAGTTGTCAAATAAATTAATAACATATAATCACATAAAAACGAAGATAATAATAACATATAATTCATAGTGTTGTCAAGTAAAGTAAAAATTATATATTTATTAGACAACTCTATTTTATTAAATATTATTATAATTTAATTTTGTAATTGTAATTAATAACGAAGATAGTATAACATATAATTAATAGAGTTGTCAAATAAATTAAATATATTACATATTTATTTGACAACTCAATTTTGTTATACGTTATTATTATCTTTGTTATTTAGTACAACTACAAAACGAAGATAATAATAACATTTAAATAAAATAGTGTTGTAATGTTACTTTATTTGGAAACTCTATTTTATTAAAATGTTATTGTCGCGTCCGAGTTTGTTCGCGAAAAAGAGTCGCCACACAATTTTATTTTTTATTAAAGAAAATTGATAATAACCTAAAAATAGTATTTTTGAACCAAAAAATTTGCCATTCGGGAGTCGTATTACGAGTAAAGAATTATAACACCCTACGAACGTCGTTAAAACGGTTACCATATAATTAATTATATACAAACAATTTATTTATTTTACCCAAAAAAATAATAAAAAATTTAAATTATTTACATTAATGAAAGACGAAAAAAATATTTGTTTTATTATTTGGTTTGACAATGGTAAGAGCTTGCTCCTACGTATCCCCAGGTGCAATAGGGAAATCAAAAACACACGTAGTTCTTAGGTAGAAATATTTATTGTGTTGACCGATTTTATTATTATTTTTATTTATATATGTATCAAAATAAAAATAAAAATGTAATAATAGTATAATGATATAATAATAATAATAATAACATAAAATAATAATAATAATTAAATAATATTTATTCATGGATTATATCTTCTACATCTGTTTAATGTAGAGAAAAAATTAAATTTTTCTTTAAAAAAAATAACCGTAATATGGCGGTATGTGAACGAGACAGATGGACACGATGGTGAAATAATCTGTTAAATTATTTGCTCGTACGTGTCGGATATGTCGCGAACACAAAGGCCACCCACGATTGAGAGTGAGTAATATGACGCTGCGAGCGAGGATGAATTTCATTCCGGCGGCCGAGAACCATTAATTCTAATCCTAAAGGTGAAAACATTTATCTGTTGTTAAATTTTTTTTAGTTATAGAGACGATTATGAATATTATATTACAATATGGTGCAATTTAATTTTCTCGGCCTATAACATCAATTGGTTATATTTTTTTTATTATTTTTGTGTTGCAAAAAAAATTTTAGGATTAAACGATTCTTTAAAAATAAAAGCTTCACACATGAGTTTACTTTTTACAAACAGGAAAAAAAAATAGAAAGCGAAATAAAATATATGGATCAAAAAAAAAGATGCAAAAAAACAAAACAAAAGACTAATAAGCAGAAAATTAGAGAAAAAAAAAGATAAGAAAAATGATACTTTACTCATGATTGTTGTGTTGCTAGACCGATTGTTTCAAGATCAGATTTTCTTCTTCTCTTTGCCTACCTAATCTCTCTATTTTTTATGTGCTCTCAATTTATGTTTCGAAATCTCCATTTGTCTTCTTGTGGCCGACTAATTTATAGACTTTTGGGTATAGATTTCAAAAGACAAAAGAATAATTGTCAATTGATTACCATTAATCTATTTTTGTTGGTTTCTTTTCTTTTAATTGGCCACAATTATATTGATTCTTATTGCTATTGATTCATTTCTTCGGTTTTCTTTTCTATTCAATTGATCACCATTATTCTGATTTTTATGACCATCAATCAAATTTCAGTTATTTCGGTTTTTTTTTCATTATTTGATAATCATTCCAGCATAAACCTCGATTTTTTATGACATCAATTCATTTCCCAAATGTTCCTTTATTAATCTTCCCTATTATTTTTATATTCTAGAAAATATTATTATTTTTATGACACAAAACAGTCTGTTAGACAATAATTAGAGGCAAACAATGAAGACACACAACGAATGAAACACTTAGTGACTTGCTTGAAAAATAGTTTATTGATCCCAATTATTTATTTTATTTTTATATTTCTCACATATAATTATATATTTATTGTATTATTATTATTATTATAATTATATTATTTTATTATTATTTAATTATTATTATTTTATTATTATTATTTCCTTTTTAATAAAAAGTAAAAATCGGACAAAATTAGTGTCAACAGTTATTATTATCTCGTTTTATGATGTACTTAATAACGAAAATTGTAACAACATATAACACAATTTGAACTATTAAATAAAAATATAATTATTACTTTATTTGAAAACTCTATTTTATTATATGTTATTATTATCTTTATAAGATAGTTGTACTACATGATGAAGATAATAATAACATATAATTAAATAAAGTTGTCAAATAAAATACTAATTACATATTTATTTGATAAACTCAATTTTATTATATCTTATTAACTTCTTTATGTAGTAAAACAATAAAACGAAGATAATAATGACATATAATAAAATAGTGTTGTCAAATAAAGTAATAATTACTTATTTATTAGACAACTCTATTTTATTAAATATTATTATTATCTTTGTTTTTGTAGTTGTACTTAATAACGAATATAATAATAACATATAACAAAATAGAGTTGTCAAATAATTAATTATTTTTATTTATTTGACAACTCAATTTGTTATATTTTATTATTAACTTTATTATTAAGTATAACTACAAAATGATGATAATAATAACATAAAATAAAATAGAGTTGTCAAATAAATTAATTTTGACATATTTATTTGACAACTCAATTTTTTTTATATGTTGTTATTATCTTTGTTATTAATTACAATTACAAAAACGAAGATAATATAACATTTAATAAAGAAGATTAAATAACATATAATAATATTATTTTCTAATAAATTAATAATTACATCTTTATTTGACAACTATAATTCAATATACGTTATATTATTTGTTTTTAGTAATATTTTGCAATGATGATAACCTATATACGATAAACCCAAACCTCAAACCCAAAACCTTAAACCTTAAATCTTAACTCTTAAACCTAAAACCTAAACACTAACCCAAAATCATGAACCTTAACACTCTAAAACTATCCCTAAACGTGAAATTCTTAAAACCTAACACCCCTAACACACTAAACCCTAATAAAATAAATATGGTAATTATTAATTTATTATACTCTATTTTTTATATGGTTATTAATTATCTATTTGTTATAAAGTAAAACTATAAAACGAAGATATATAATATAATTAAATTAGATTGTCAATATAAGTAATAAACATATTTATTTGACAACTCTATTTATATATTGTTTACGGATTTTAGTCCATTTTGTTCGGGTGTTACGGAAATCGCCCAAGTCCAGATGAAATTTATTAATTGTGTTTCGGGTTAGATTTCAAACACTATCCATCGTCTGGTAAAGAAATACAAATTTTAGTCCATTTTTTTCAAGGGTTACGAAAATCGCGCGAAAAGTCCAGATGAAATCGAGGACCAGAAGACCCTTATAGCATTTTTCTCCAAATGTTTGTAACTTTGTGTCGGGCTCGACATTGCATATTTCAAAGCACTACCGTCGTTTAAACCAAAAATACGAATTTCAGTCTATTTTTGTTGTGATGTGCAAAAATCGCCACAGAAGTCCAATTAAGTCAAGGTCGGAAAATTCTTATAGAATTCTTCTCCTACATTTAAAGACTGTGATTCAGGTTCCGTCTCAGATTTAAAACACTAGCCATCGTCTAGTCCAAAAATACGGTTTTCGTCCATTTTCTTGTTTGTATGGTAATGATTTTCACCCCTAGCAATCAGATTTTTAAACCCTAGCCATCTCTTGTACAAAAAAAATTTGGTCCATTTTTCTCGGGTGGTACGATTTTCTCCCGAAAAGTCCAGATGATATTGAGGAGTGTGAGACCCTTATAGAATTCTTCTCCTAAATTTAAAATTGTGTTACGGGTTTCGAGTTTCGGATTAGATTTCAAACACAAGCCATCATCTGGTTCATAAATATGCATTCCAAAATAATAATAACATACAACAAAATTGAGTTGTAAAATAAATATGTAATTATGACTTTATTTGACACTTTACAACTCAATTTTTTTTATATGTTATTGATTATTTTCATTATTTAGTACAACTACAAAAACTAAGATAATAATAACGAATAATAAAACAGAGTTGTTCAAATAAATATGTAATTATTAATTTATTTGATAATTCTATTTAATTATATGTTATTATTATCTGTATTTAATGTTTGACTGCATAATGAAGATAGTAATATCATTTAAATAAGAATAGAGTTGTCAAATATATTAATATTACTTTATTTGACACTCTAATATTATATGTTATTATAACTTTGTTTATGATGTAAAACTATAAAACGAAAGATAATATTAATTTATAGATTCCATAAATTATACTGTGTTTCGGGTTCCGCGTCAAGATTCAAACACTACCATCGTTTGTTCGAAAATACGGATTTCGATCCATTTTTAGTGGGTGGTAACGAAAATTGCCCGAAAAATCCTTATGAAATCGAGGACCGGGGCCCCATTATAGCATTCTTCTCCAAAATTTATAACTGTGTTTCGGTTCTACGCCAGATTTCAACATTAGCCATCGTCTGGGTCCGATAAATACGATTTCGGTCCTATTTTGTCCGAGTGGTACAAAATCCCCGAAAAGACCATAATGAAATCGAGACTAGGAAACCCTGACTAGCCATCGGTCGATTTTGTGGGTGATAGAAAATCGCCTGAAAAGTCTAGATGAAATTGAGGACCAAGAGATCCTTATAGCATTCTTCTCCTAAATTTATAAATGCTTTTTCCGCGTTCTGCGCCTGATATTTCAAACACTAACCATCGTTTGGTTCGAAACTAAGGACTTTGGTCATTTTTGTTGGGTGGTACAAAAATTGCCCAAAAAGTCTAGATGAAATCGAGTACCGAGAGACCCTTATAGCATTCTCCTCCAAAATTTATAACAGTATTTTGGGTTCTGCGGCAGATCTCAAACTCTAGCCATCGTCTAGTCTGAAAATATTGATTTTGGTCCTTCTTTGTCGAGGGGTACGAAAATCGCCTGAAAAGTCCAGATGAAATCGAAGACCGAGAGTCCCTTATACCATTCATGTTGGTCCATTTTAGTCGGGTGGTACAAAATCGTCCAAAAAATCCAAATGAAATCGATGACCTGGAGACCCTTATACCATTCTTCTCCAATATTTATAATATTGTTTCGGGTTCCGCGCCAGATTTCAAACACTAACCATTGTTTTGTTTGAAGATGTGAATCTCGGCCCTTTTAGTCGGGTGGTACGAAAATCGCCGGAAAAGTCCAGATGAAATCGAGGACCAAGAGACCCTTAATAGAATTCCTCTCTCCAAAAGTATATAACTATTTTTCGGGCTCCACCCATAATTTTAACCACTAGCCATCGTCTGGTCCGAAAATACGAATTTCGGTTCATTTTTGTGGTGGTACGAAAATTGCCCAAAAACTTCAATGAAATCGTGGACCCAGGACACCCATACAACATTCTTCTTCTAAATTGATAACTTTTGTTTGAAGTTACGCGTTAGATTCAAACACTAGCCATAGTCTTGTTCGAAAATACGAATTTTGGTCCATTTTTAGTAAGGTGGTATAAATCGCCCGAAAAATCTAGATGAAATCGAGGACCGGGAGACCCTTATAGCATTTTTCTCCAAAATTTATAACTGTGTTTTGGGTTCCGTGTCAGATTTCAAACACTAGTCATAGTCCTTTTAGGAAATATGGATTTCGATCCATTTTAGTTGGATGGTATGAAAATCCCCCAAAAAGTCCACATGAAATCGAGGATCAGGAGACCCTTGTAGCATTCTTCTCCATAATTTATAACTGTGTTTCGGGTTCCGCGTCAGATTTCAAACACTAGCCATCGTCTTGTTTAAAAATTCGGATTTCGGTCCAATTTAGTCGGGTGGTTCGAAAATTGCCCGAAATATCCAAATGAAATCGAGGACCAAGAGACCCTTTTAACATTCTTCTGCTAAATATATAACAGTGTGTCAGGGTTTCGCGTCAGATTTCCAACACTAGCCATCGTCTGGATTAAATAAAAATTTTGGTCCATTTTTGTCAAGGGGTAAGAAACTTGCCTGAAAAGTTCAGATGAATTCGAGGACCAAGACACCTTTATAGCATTCTTCTTCTAAATTTATAATTGTGTTTCAGTTTCTGCATCAGATTCAAACACTAGCGATCATCTTGTTCGAAAATACGGATTTTGATCTATTTTAGTCGGGTGGTACAAAAATCACCCGAAAAGTCGAGATGAAATCGAGGACCGAGAGACCCTCATAGCATTCTTCTCCTAAATATATAACAGTTATTCGGGTTCTACATCAGATTTCAAAAACTAGCCATCGTCTAGTCCAAAAATACAAATTTGGTCTATTTTTGTTGAGGGGTACGAAACTCGCCCGAAAAGCCCAGATGAAATCGAGGACCGAGAGTCCCTTATAGTATTCTTCTTCTAAATTTATAATTGTGTTTCAGTTTCCGCATCAGATTTCAAAAAATAGCCATCATCTTGTTTGAAAATACGGATTTCGGTCCATTTTTGTCGGGTATTACGGAAATCACCGAGAAGTCCAGAGAAAATCGAGGACCGAGAGACCCTTATAGCTTTCTTCTCTTAAATATATAACATGGTTTCGGGTTCCGCGTCAGATTTCAAACACTAGCCATCGTTTAGTCCAAAAATTCAGATATTGGTCCATTTTTGTCGAGGGGTACGAAGCTCGCCCGAAAAGTCCAGATGAAATCGCTGACCAAGAGTCCCTTATAACATTCTTCTTCTAAATTTATAAATGTGTTTCGGTTTCCGCATCAAATTTCAAACAATAGCTATGATGTTGTTCGAAAAGAAGGATTTTGGTCCATTTTAGTCGGGTGGTACGAAAATCGCCCGAAAAGTCCAAATAAAATCGAGGACCTGGAGAACCTTATAGCATTCTTCTCCAAAATTTATATCTTTGATTCGGGTTCAAACACTAGCCATTGTCTGGTCCGAAAATACAAATTTCGGTCCATTTTTGTGAGGTGGTACGAATATCGCGCAAAAAGTCCAGATGAAATCGAGGACCAGAAGAGTCATATAGCATTCGTCTCTTAAATTTATAAATGTATATCGGGTTCGCGTCAGATTTTAAACACTAGCCATAGTATTGTTTGAAATTACGGATTTCGGTCCATTTTAGTCGGGTGGTAAGAAAATTACCCGAAAAGTTCAGATTAAATCTAGGACAGGGAGACCTTTATATCATTCTTCTCTAAAATTTATAATTGGGTTTCGGGTTGCGCGTCAGATTTCAAACACTAGCCATAGACTCTTTCGAAAATACGGATTTTGGTCCATTTTAGTTGGATCGTATAAAAATCTCCCAAAAAATCAAGATGAAATCGAGGACCGGGAGACCCTTATAGCATTCTTCTTCAAAATTTAAAACTGTGTTTCGAGTTCCGCGCTAGATTTCAAATACTAGCCAAAGTCTGGTCCGAAAAAACAGATTTGAGTCCATTTTTGTCGAGGGGTACGAACATTGCCCGAAAAGTCAAGATGAAATCGAGGACCAAGAGACACTTATAGCATTTTTATCCAAAATTTATAACTATGTTTCGGGTTTCGCGCTAGATTTCAAACACTAGCCATCGTCTGGTCCGAAAATACGAATTTCGGTCCATTTTTGTCGGGTGGTACGAAAATTTCCCGAAAAGACCAGATGAAATAAAGGACCAGGAGACCTTTATAGCATTCTTCTTCTAAATTTATAACTGAGTTTCGGGTTCTGCCTCAGATTTCAAACACTAGCAATTGTCTTGTTCGAAAATACGGATTTTTGTCTGGTAGTACAAAAATCACTGGAGAAGCCCAGTTAAAATCGACGACCGCGAGACCCTTATGGCATTCTTCTCCTAAGTTTATAACTGAGTTTCGGGTAATGCATCAAATTTCAAACACTAGCAATCATCTTTTTCGAAAATACGTATTTGGGTCCATTTTTTGTCGGGTGGTACGAAAATCACCTGAAAAGTCCAGATGTAATCGAGGACCGGGAGACCCTGATAGCATTCTTCTCCAAAATTTATTACTGGTTTTTAGGTTCCGCGCCAGATTTCAAGCATTTGCCATCGTCTATTCCTAAAATATAGATTTCGGTCCTTTTTTGTCGAGGGGTAAGATTATTGCCTGAAAAGTCTAGATGAAATCGAGGATCGAGAGATCCTTATTGCATTCTTCTCCTAAATTTATAACTGTGTTCCGAGTTCTGTGTTGGATTTCAAACACTAACCATTGTTTTGTTCAAAAATACGAATTTCAGTCCATTTTAATCGTGTGGTACGAAAATCCCCCGAAAATACCAGATGAAATGGAGGACCGAGAGACCCTTATAACATTCTTCTTCTAAATATATAACAGTGTTTCAGATTCCGGGTCAGATTTCAAATACTAGCCAAAGTCTGGTCCGAAAATATAGATTTTGGTCCATTTTTGTCAAGGGTACGAAAATCGCCAGAAAAGTCAAGATGAAATCGACGACCGGGAGACCCTTATAGCATTCTTGTTCTAAATTTATAACTGTATTTCGGGTTCCATGTCAAATTTCAAACACTATCCATCGTCTTGTTTGAAAATACGGATTTCAATCCATTTCTTCGCGTGGTACGTAAATGGCATCAAATGTCCAGATGAGATCGAGGATCGGGAAACGCTTATAGCATTCTTCTCCAAAATTTATAACAGTATTTTAGGTTCCGCATCAAATTTCAAACACTAGCCATCTTCTGGTCCGAAAATATAGATTTTGGTCAATTTTTGTCGAGGGGTAAGAAACTCTCCCGGAAAGTCCAGATGAAATCGAGGACCGAGAGACCCTTATGGCATCCTTCTTCTAAATTTATAAATGTGTTTCGGGTTTCGTTTCAGATTTCAAACACTAGCCATCGTCTTGTTCGAAAATACGGATTTTGGATTTTGGTCCAATTTAGTCAGGTGGTACGAAAATCACCCGAAATGTCCAAATGAAATCGAGGACCAGGAGACTCTTATAGCATTCTTCTCCTAAATTTATAACTGGGTTTCGGGTTCCGCGTCAGATTTTAAACACTATCCATCGTCTTGTTCGAAAATTTGGATTTTGGTCCATTTTTGTTGTGTGGTACGAAAATCGCCTAAGAGTTTGGATGAAATCAAGGACCGAGAGACCATTATAGCATTCTTTCTTCTACCTAATTTATAAATGTGTTTTGGGTTCCGCATCAAGATTTCAAATACGGATTTCGGTCCATTTTTTTGTCAGGTGGTACGAAAATCACCTGAAAAGTCCAGATGAAATCGAGGACCGGGAGACCCTGATAGCATTCTTCTCCAAAATTTATTACTTGTTTTTAGGTTCCGCGCCATATTTCAAACACTTTCCATCGTCTGTTCCTAAAATATAGATTTCGGTCTTTTTTTGTCGAGGGTAAGATTATCGCCTGAAAGTCTAGATGAAATCGAGGATCGATAGATCCTTATTGCATTCTTCTCCTAAATTTATAACTGTGTTATGAGTTCTGTGTCGGATTTCAAGACACTAGCCATTGTTTTGTTCAAAAATACGAATTTCAGTCCATTTTAATCGCGTGGTACGAAAATCCCCCGAAATATACCAGATGAAATTGAGGACCTGTAGACCCTTATAGCATTCTTCTTCTAATTATATAACAGTGTGAGAGAGCGTTTGAATTCATGAGTATATAATATATTGTGAGATGAACGGGAAAACCGTATTTCCCAAAGATTCATCTGAGGCTCGCTACGTACGACAGTAGCCCTTTGAGTGATAAATTAATTAATCTAGAAATAAGAAAATTGTGAGATTCAAATGTGAAATAGAAATATTTATAAGGTGTTGATTGATTTAATTTCGTTAAATGTGTGATATTATATATTATTGTGATATTTAACATTATTGCGATATTTGATATTATTGTGATATTTAAAATTATTGTGATATTTGATGTTATTGCGATATTTGATGTTATTGTGATATTTGATATCATTGTGATATTTGATTTCAAATGAATTTAGTGCATATGTTTGATTAAATGAGTTTATGTGAATGTAGTGTATAATGTAAGTTAATTTGATGATGATGTGTGATTTATAATATAAATCTGTGATAAGTTTATGTGATGATAATGATGATGTTTTATTGATGATATTGATTCTATAAAATTGTGATGAGTTTATGTGATGAGATATGATTAATGATAGTGAATTGTGATGAGAATCTTTGAATTAACGCCCATAGTTGATGAAATAATGGTGATTTCGATATTGTGTTTTGAGATGAAGGTTTTATTAGAGTACTCATTACAACGATGGGTAGAAAATAATATGTGAATTGTGAAGTGGAGATTATTTTGTCATCAGTATAGGTAGGGCCTGACAGCCTAGTGGATTCCGGGGAAGTACAACTGAATGAGCCTGATCATGGCGGTCTACTGTCGAGCCTTAAGGCAAGATTGTTAGACATGCAGGTATCGGTGGGGAATTCCTATGGGATTGGAGGTCGCACCCAAATGTCGGAGCTACCACGCAAACACGTTTACCTCACTGTCGCGTATATGTGTCTCGGGTTGAGTTGAGGGGATCTATGAGGACAGAGCCAATTTGAATTGTCCCGTCCACCGGGATGGTGGCATAGTAATCAAGCCTCCTAACCAAGTAACTTCAGAGTTAGAATGGTACCACATTGTGACATTAGAGTCTAGCTCATGCATAGCATTGCATTTACTTGTGATTGTTTTGTGGTGATTGATGGTTTCAAAAGTAATAATAATTACTCTAGATATTTGAGTCGCCTATTATAATGAGATGATTATCTTACTTGAGTGAATTTGATGTTATAATATGATACTATTTACTTAAATATTTTGATATATCGTAATGTGTTATGATACGGTCTTATTATGATTTGGTTGCATGTCTCTTCTTACTTATATTATACTTATTAACATGATTTGAAACTCGCCTCCCCTTCGTTGTTTGTGTTTGACTGGCTTGGCCCTGCGTTTGCAAAATTGCAGTTGTTTACAGGTTAATAAGTCTTGAAGTTCAAGTTTGGGAGGAACCCGCTTTGATAGGTGATACCGGGAATAAGGGTTGTAATTTGTATTATTACTTATTTATTTTGAAACGACTTTTGTATGAAAACCATGTAAAATACTAGTAGGTTTTTAGAATTAAATCAAGTAAATTATACTTAATTCAAGCTTATTGAGATTGCGCTATGGAGTAAAGAAGTTAAGGTGTTCCTTTGATTTTTCAGAACGTGATATCCTAAATTAAAAATTAAAGTTTTTATTTTCTGGAAACATATTTTATATTTATCGCTGCAATTTTATAGAAATATGATATAAATTATTATATATATTATGGGGGCTAATTGGTGGTCCTTAACTTAAATTTCAGGGTGTCACTTTAACATGAAAATGTTGCCTGAAATGTCACAGATGAAAATCACAAAAATTCAAGACTTCATAACTTAATTATATTCTTCAATATAATACCAAATTTTCAAACCGTAAGCAAATCTCAAATAAATCATATTTCATACTTATTGATATTATTAGGAATAAAGGACTAATCGGGGAAAAAAGATAAGGGAATAAAACGTTACCTGAATTAAGTTAAGGGACCACCTTATTTTGGGGTTAGGGTGTCACAGCATGAAAATTGCCTGAAATGTCCAGATGAAATCCAAGACCAGAAGACTCTTATAGCATTTTCTCCTAAACTTATAACTGTGTTCCGGGTTCCGCGTCAGATTTCAAACACTAGTCATCGCCTCTTGGTCCTCGATTACATCTGGACTTTTCGAGCGATTTTCATACCACTAGGCTAAAATGGATTGAAATCCGCATTTTCGGACCAAACGATGGCTAGTGTTGGAAATTTGACATGGACCCCGAAATACAGTAATAAATTTAGAAGAAGATGGCTCTGTAAGGGTCTCTCGGTCGGCGATTTCATTTGGTCTTTTCGGCCGATTTTCATATCCCTCGACAAAAAATGGACCAGAATTTATATTTTCAGACCAGACGATGTCTAGTGTTTGAAATCTGACCCGAAATGAGAAAAATTGTTATATATTTAGTGGAGAAGAATGCTAAAAGGGTCACCCGATTCCTCGATTTCATATGGACTTTTGGGAGATTTCGTACACCTCGAACAAAAATGGACGAAAATCCTTAAATTTCCAACAAGACGATGGCTAGTGTTTGATATCTGACGCGGAACCCATATACATTTTATAATTTAGACGATCCTAAATTTTCATTTGGTCTTTTCGGGCAATTTTTGTACCACCTAAACAAAAGTGGACAAAAATCTCTATTTTTCGGACAAAATGAGGGCTAGTGTTTTGAAATTTGACGCGGAACCCAAAACACAGTTATAAATTTTGAGAATTCTTAAGGGTCCTCCTGGTCTTCGATTTCATCTAGACTTTTTAGGCGATTTTTCGTACCACCCGAAAAATAAGGACCCGAATTCGTATTTTTCGGACCAGACGATGGCTAGTGTTTTGAAAATCTGACTCAGAACACGAAACTCAGTTATAAATTTAGGAGGAGAATGATACAAGAATCTTCTTCTCCTCGATTTTCATCTAGACGTTTTGGGCAATTTGTGTACCCCTCGGCAAAAAGGGACCAAAATTTGTATTTTTGAACCAGAAGATAGCTAGTGTTTGAAATCTGCCGCAGAACTAGAAACACTGTTTTGAATTTTGGAATAGAATGCTATAAAGGTTTCTCGGTCCTCGATTTCATCTGGACTTTTTGGTGATTTTTCATACCACCCGACAAAAATCGACAAAATCAGTTATTTCCTGAACAGACGAGGCCTAGTGTTGGAAATTTGACGAGAAACCTGATACGCAGTTATAAATTTTGGAGAAGAATGCTATAAGGGTCTCCCAGTCCTTGTTTTAGTTGGACTTTTCGGGGGATTTTCATACCACTAGACTAAAATGGGTTTGAAATCCGTTATTTTCGGACCAGACGATGACTAGTGTTCGAAAATTTGACATGGAACCCGAAATACAATTATAAATTTAGAAGAAGAATGTTATAAGGGTCATCTCGGTCGTCGATTTCATCTGAACTTTTCAGACGATTTTCGTACCCTCGACAAAAATAGACAAAAATCTTAAATTTTCGAACCAGACGATGGCTAGTGTTTGAAATCTGACTCGGAATGGAAACACTGTTATATATTTTGGAGAAGAATGCTATAAGGGTTCCCAGTCCTCAATTTCATCCTGTATTTTCGGGTGATTTTTCTTACCACCCGACTAAAATGGACCGAAATTCGTATTTTTGAACAAAAACAATGGCTAGTGTTTGAAATCCGACACGGAACTCGAAACACTATTATAATTTAGGAGAATAATGTTATAAGGGTCTCTTCGGTCCTCGATTTCATCTAGATTTTCAAGCCATTTTCTTACCCTTCGACAAAAAAAGACGAAATCTATATTTCGGACCAGACGATGGCAAATGTTTGAAATTTGGCGCGGAAACCTTAAAACCAGTAATAACTTTTGGAGAAGAATGATATCAAGGTCTCCCTGTCCTCGATTTCATCTGGATTTTTTGGGTGATTTTCGTACCACTCGAAAAAAAAAATCGACCGAAATTTGTATTTTCGAACAAGATGATTGCTAGTGTTTGAAATCTGACGCGAAACCCGAAACTCAGTTATAAATTTAGGAGAAGAATGCTATAAGGGTCTCCCGGACCTCGATTTCAACTGGCCTTTTCGGGCGATTTTCATACCACCCGACAAACATGGTCCGAAATCCGTATTTTCGAACAAGACAATTTCTAGTCTTTGCAATCTGAGGCGAAACCCGAAACTCAGTTATAAATTTAGAAGAAGAATTCTATAAGGGCCTCTTGGTCCTCAATTTCATCTGGACTTTTCGGGCGATATTTGTACCCCTCGACAAAAATAAACTTAAATCTGTAATTTCGGACCAGACGATGGCTAGTGTTTGATATCTGACACGGAACTCGTAACACTATTATATATTTAGGAGAAGAATGCTTTAAGGTTCTCCAGGTCCTTGATTTCATCTGGACTTTTCAGATGATTTTCGTACCACCCGACTAAAATGGACTGAAATCCGTATTTCGAACAAGACGGTGGCTACGGAACTGGATACACAATTATAAATTTAGATGAAGAATGTTATATAAGGGTTTCTGGGTCCTCAATTTCATCTGGACTTTTCAGGCAATTTTCGAACCCCTCGACAAAAATGGACCAAAATTTGTATTTTTCGGACCAGACGATGGCTAGTGTTTGAAATCTGACCCGAAATGAGAACATTGTTATAATATTTAGGAGAAGAATGCTTTAAGGCACTATTGCGAAAAATGTCATTTTATAGCGCTCCTTTTACAGCGCTTTCTAAATACAAGCGATTGTTGTAAATATATTTTAAAAATAACGGAGCCTATAACAGCGTTTTTTTTACAAGCGCTGTTGTAGGGTCATATAGCATTTGGGCATAATGTTTACAATGCTTTTACAGCGCTTGTACACAAGCGCTGTAAAATGAAGCGCCCTCACATAATGTTTTACAGCGCTTTTAGGACAAGCGCTGTAAAAGACTTGCGCTTTCAAATAATTAAATGACCTATTACAGTGCTTTTTTCACAAGCGTTGTAAAAGACATGCGCTTTCAAATAATTAAATGACATATTAGAGCGCTTTTGTTACAAGCGCTGTAAAAGCCTTGTGCTTTCACATAATTAAAGGACCTATTAGTATGTAATGAAATTTATCAAAGCTATACATGTTGGATAAGACATGGTGAGAAAAAAAAGGAAACATTAATTTTGAGAATGGTTCGACATATGCTTCAATTGACTTCGATACAGATACATATGAGCCGGACCGAGTTGAGGAGATTGCAAAAGCAATTGAAGAAGATCTTCGGGATTGTCCAAAAAATATTTGAGAGTTTGTTGAGTGATGCAGAGAAACCATTATATAATGGTTGTACTAAATTCACAAGACTATTCGCAATATTAAAGTTGTACAACTTAAAAGCGAGTAATGGATGGTCTGATAAAAGCTTCACAGAATTATTAACACTCTTAAAAGATATGTTGCTAGATGATAATGAACTTCCCAGTCGAACCTACGAGGCTAAACGGATTTTGTGCTCTATTGGCATGAGTTACGAAAGGATTCATCTGTGTCCTAACGATTGCATTTTATTTCGAAACGAATGTGAATTACTAAAGGTGTGTCCGAAATGCAATGTCTCTCGATATAAGAAGAAAGAATCTACTCCAGCAAAAGTCGTGTGGTATTTTCCTATAATACCAAGATTTAGGCGCATGTATTGTAGTGAAGAAGATTCAAAACACTTGACATGGCATGCAAATGAAATAATTAGAGATGGAATGTTTTGACACCCTGCAGATTCCCCACTGTTGGACTTTAGTCCTTTGAATCCTAATTTTGACATAATTAACAAACATACAATGTTCATACATCATATGATAAATCTAACATTTTTAATTGAGCAAGATTTCAGGAACAACAATTCAATCCTACACACTTGATACAAATTGCT
The DNA here is from genome assembly GCA_002896235.1 of Cicer reticulatum. NCBI lineage: Eukaryota > Viridiplantae > Streptophyta > Magnoliopsida > Fabales > Fabaceae > Cicer > Cicer reticulatum. The sequence continues at coordinate 15,948 of PGWS01036756.1, forward strand.
TGGAACACAAGAAATCAACAAAAGTTGATCATTGACCGAGTAAATCGATTGGGAAATCGATTTCCTAACAAGGGTGTAAGGAAACATAACTGTTTGTGATTGTATAATCGATTAGGCAATCGACTGGCACAATTAGAAATGAAAATTGCACAAGTCAGTGGCACCCTGTTTTACAGGCTAATCGATTGGCAAATCGATTGTACACATCACAAAGTAAAACTGATTGAAACCAATCGACTGGCAAATCGATTGATCAAGTCACAGTGAGAATCCAATTTCTAGGGTAATCGATTGGCAAATCGATTGCTTAGATAATATTTGAAAAATAACTTGACCTGTGGCGAACACAATCGATTGGACAATCTATTGTGTGAATTTCAGTCATGTTAAGTGTGGTTGCAATCGATTGGGAAATCGATTGAACTAAACATTAGGTAAGAACTTTTCAGGCAAATACTACCAAATCGATTGGCACGTCGATTAACATCAAAATAGCTAAGTCAATGTCTTGAACACAATCGATTGGCAAATCGATTGAAAAGAACCTTTTTGAAATCACAGTGAACTTTGAGCTTGTGGCCAAATCGATTCTGAGTATTTGTAAAATCGATTATGAGACTTAATAAATCGATTAAGTAATCGATTGGGTGTGTTTTTTACTTTGAACAAAACACCTGCAATCGATTATGAAATCGATGCATATAAGTCTTAACATAATTCACTGAAAAAGTTTGTTTAAAGAATCGATTGACAAATCGATTGGCTTATGTAGTTTCAAGATTCAAGAAAAACAAGACCCGCGATAATCGATTGGCAAATCGATTAGACCTGTTTTATAACCTTAATGAATCGATTTATTAGTTGTTTTTCAGAAACTATATAAACTATTTTTCATCATTCTCTCATTAACAATGATAAACACTCATAAACTCTCATTAACCCAATACAACACATTGTTAACATTCTGATATTACTTTTTCAGATCAAAGCCAAAAAGATTATCCATAATCATTGAGAGAGCTGAAAAAGTATTCTTGAGAGAAAAGACAATGTTCTCATAATCCATCATTGAATAACCAGATTCGTGAGAAGACACATTGTTCAAGATTGAAGACTTCTTTTGTTCTGTTTGAAATAAATACTTTGTAAAGAAAACGACTGCTAGAAATCCAGCTAGAAACTGGTGGCGATCTTCTTGAATGAGAGGCCTCATCAAGAAGGAGCCGTACTTTGATTTTGTGTGAGTCTGCTGATTGACTACTAGGATCAAGGGGTGAGCAATAGGAAAGAGATTGTGAGAGATAGATAGGTTTCGAGGAAACTAGACAATCTGTAAACAATTCACAATTCTTTCTATTGGAGAAAAAGCTGAAATCCAGTTGGATTGTCAGGACTGGATGTAGGTTGTCTCGTTGACAACTGAACCAGGATAAATCTTGGTGCATTCTATCCCTTATCTTTTTACTTTTAATTGCTAATCGTGTATGCCGCATTATAATTTCACTGTGTATGTAATATTGCTTTAATTTGATTAAAAACTGATATATTCTGATTATTTCGAGGTCATAATAATCAACAATTGGCCTCAGAGCTTGAATTTTCGAGAGGTAAAACTCATAAAAGGAATATGGCCTCAACTGATTTTCTTGGAGAAGGCGCATCACTAGCAAGACCTCCAGCATTCAATGGAACATCTTATATGTACTGGAAGCACAGGATGCTGATATTCCTGGAAGCCAGTGGCATAGACATCCTTGACGCTGTTGAAAATGGCCCATACATTGCCAAGATTGCAGGAACAAATGACGCGATGATTCCCAAGCCCAGAGCCGAATGGTCTGAGGACGATAAAAAGAAGGTAGGTTATAATGCTAAAGCTAAGAACATTATAATATCTGCTTTGTGTGCAGAAGAATTCTTTAGGGTATCAAACTGCAAATCAGCAAAGGAAATGTGGGACATTCTTCAAGAAACACATGAAGGAACCACAAATGTGAAAAGAGCTCGCGTAAATACACTTATGCACGAATACGAATTGTTCAGCATGAAGAAAGATGAATCTATAAGTGATGTACAGACGAGATTTACACACGTGATAAACAACCTTCATGCACTGGGAAAACAGGTGGAGAATGAACAGCAGATCGGAAAGATTATGAGGTGTCTAACTAGAGAATGGCAGCCCAAAATAACTGCTATAGCTGAATCTAAAGATCTAGCAAAGATGACAACAGCAACACTATTTGGAAAACTAAGGGAACATGAAATGGAACTGCATCGGCTAGACGAATCAGAACTGGAAAGCAGGAAAAAGAAAGGATTATCCTTGAAAGTCCAAGCCCATCAATCGAAAACTGAATCAGAAAGCTGCTCAGATGAATCAAGCAGTGAGACTGAAGAGCCTGAGATCGGGTTGCTTGTCAAGAAATTTAAGAAATTTCTGAAGAAGAAAGACAACAAATTCAGAAAGCCATCCAGCTCTAAGACTAGTGACATCAAGACAATTACATGCTATGAATGTGGTAAAACTGGTCACATAAAGTCAGAATGTTACAAGTTGCAGAACAAAAATAGAGCTACAAAACCAAAAGGCAAGGAACCAGTCACCAAAACCTGAAAAGCTTATATTGCATGGAACGACAACGAAGAATCCTGTACCTCTTCGGATGAAGAAGAAGCGAATCTGTGTCTCATGGCAAATACCGACTCAGAATCAGAAAATGAGGTTAGTTCACAACATAATCCAAACTATGATGAGCTACAAGAAGCTTTCAATGAGCTGCATGATGATTATGTGAATTCCATAAAATAGTTGTTAAGCACAAAGAAAATGCTTGAAAAAATGAAAAATGACTATAAAGAAATTGAAAATTTATGTGAACAACTGAAAAAGGATTCACATGACAAATCTGCAAAATACATTGAACTTGAGAATAATGTTGCATCATTAAAATCTGATTTATTGAAGTTTGCTAATAGTAAAGATAAACTGAATGTCATACTTAGCAATCAAAGACATGTTCATGGAAAATCTGGTTTAGGATATACACCAAATATGCATGTTAAAAGAAATAAAAACAAATATGGTATTGGTTATATGCAAACCAGAAATGTCAAACATGGTCAAAATCTGCTATTGCTAAGAGTATGTATGACATCTTTACTAAACCAAACAAACATTCATCCTTTGATGGCAAATGTCATTTCTGTTGCAGAAAGGGACATTTTGTGTCAAATTGCAAATTTAAAAAATTAGCCAATAGAGGATGGAAAGCAAGTTTGGATAGCAAAGAAATCTGTGTTTGACACTAACCATCCAGGACCCAATTTAAATTGGGGACCTAAAACAAAATTCTGATTGTATGTTGCAGGTGTGCTTGACATCCACTAAGCATTCATGGTATTTAGATAGCGGATGCTCAAAGCACATGACAAGTGACAAATCCAAATTCCTGTCCTTGACATTAAAGGAAGGAGGCTTTGTCAAATATGGTGACAACAACAAAGGAAAGATTATTGGAATTGGTGACATAAGCAATGAGTCAACTGCAGTAATCAAAAATGTGTTATACGTTGAAGGATTGAAACACAACTTGCTGAGTATAAGTCAGCTGTGTGATAAAGGTTTTCAAGTAAGCTTTTCATCACAATCTTGCATTATTGAGCATAAAGATGACAAACACATAAAGCTAGTTGGTGACATAATTAATAACATTTACATGTTAGATTTCAATTCTGTACCAAGTACTATATGCTGCTTGTTGTCTAATTCAGATGAAACATGGCTTTGGCATAAAAGAATAGCTCACATACATATAAATCATTTGAATAAACTTGTTAGCAAACAACTAGTCTTAGGTCTACCAAATAGGAAGTTTTCTAAGGATAGACTGTGTGATTCATGTGAGAAAAGTAAACTGGTTAAGACTCCTTTTCCCTCTATAGATTTGGTTAGAACAAATAGAGTTTTGCAGCTAGTTCACATGGACCTTTTTGGACCTGCCCAAGTTAAGAGTTTAGGTGGAAACCTGTATGGATATGTGCTGGTTGATGATTACTCAAGGTTCACATGGACTTACTTTCTGGCTCATAAGAGTGATACATTCTCAATTTTTAAGAAATTTGCTGCTTTAGTTCAAAATGAGAATGACCAGAAAATTGTTTCAATAAAAAGTGATCATGGAGGTGAATTCCAAAATGATGCTTTTTCAAAATTATTGTGAACTACATGGAATCAACCACATATATTCTGCCCCTAGGACACCACAGCAGAATGGGGTAGTGGAGAGGAAAAATAGATCCGTAGAAGAGTTAGCTATGACCATGCTTAAGGACTCCAACCTACCTAAGTACTTTTGGGGCAGATGCATTAGTACAGCCACTCATGTTGTCAATAGAGTTCTCATTAGGCCCCTGCTTAGGAAAACACCCTATGAGCTTTACAAGGGTAGAAAACCAACCTTTCCTACTTTAGAATCTTTGGTTGTAAGTGCTTTGTGTTGAACATGGCAAAGAACACCTAGGAAAGTTTGACCCTAAGGCAGATGAAGGTATCTTTTTAGGATATTCCCAAACTAGTAAGGCCTATAGAATCTACAACAAAAGAACAAAGACCATAGAAGAGTCAGTTCATGTAAAGTTTGATGAATTATTTACAGAAAACTTGAACAAAACTCCTTCTAAGGTTGATGACTTTTGGACGAAGTTGTGGAATCTGAACCACTAGAACAACCTATAGCTGACCCTCCAACTAGATCAGACCTTGTAGAACCTATAGAAACCAGTGAGTTGCCTAAGGAATGGAGTTCAACAGAAACCACCCTTTAGACAACATTATAGGCGATATCTCTAAAGGTGTTGCAACTAGGAGAAACCTTAGTCAGTTTTGTAACTTTACAGCCTTTGTATCTCAGATTGAACCTAAGAACATTAAGGAAGCTCTGTTATATAGTGAGTGGATACTTGCTATGCAAGAGGAGTTAAACCAGTTTGAGAGAAACAAGGTGTGGAGTTTAGTACCTAGGCCAGAGGGTAAGCATGTCATAGGAACCAGATGGGTGTTCAGAAACAAGTTGGATGAGAATGGTGTGATAACAAGGAACAAAGCTAGACTAGTAGCCAAGGGTTATAGTAAGAGGAGGGAATAGATTTTGATGAAACCTATGCCCCTGTAGCTAGATTAGAAGCCATAAGAATTTTATTGGCTTATGCTTGTATAATGGACTTTAATCTTTTATCAAATGGATGTGAAAAGTGCCTTTCTCAATGGTGACCTTCAAGAGGAAGTTTTGTTAGCCAAACACCTGGTTTTGAAAATCCTGATTTCCTAATCATGTGTATAAGCTCTCAAAGGCCTCTATGGGTTAAAACAAGCTCCAAGAGCTTGGTATGAGAAGCTCAGCAATTTCCTTATTCAACAAAACTTTTTAAGAGGAAAATGTTGACAAGACCCTTTTCACAAAAACTACTGGAAATGATATCTTGCTTGTCAAATATATGTTGATGACATAATATTTGGATCTACAAATAATAAACTGTGCAAAGAATTTGAAAATTTGATGAAAGGTAAATTTGAAATGTCAATGATGGGGTGAACTGTCATATTTCTTGGGATTTCAAATTAACCAAAGCAAGCAAGGCATTTCATTAGTCAATCAAATACTGTTCTGATTTGATAAAGAAATTTAACTTTGAAAATCTTAAATCCATTGATACACCCATGAGTCAAGGAATTTCTTAGACCGAGATGAGAAAGGTAAACCTGTAGATGTTACTAGATTTCGTGGTATGATAGGATCTCTGTTTTACCTTACAGCAAGCCGACCAGACATCATGTTCAGTGTTTGTATGTGTGCAAGGTATCAATCAAATCCAAAGGAATCTCACTTCAGTGCAGTTAAGAGAATTTTCAGATACTTGGTAGGAACTAAGAGTCTTGGATTGTGGTATCTAAAAGGATCAACTTGTACTTTAGTTGGTTACTCAGATTCAGACTTTGCCGGATGTAAACTCGACAGAAAAGTACCTCAGGAACTTGTCATTTTACTTGGATAACTCTCTTGTGTCATGGTTTAGTAAGAAACAGACAAGCATCGCTTTATCAACTGCTGAAGCTGAATATATTGCAGCTGGGAGCTGTTGTGCTCAGATACTTTGGATGAAACAACACTTATTGGACTTTGGTGTTGACTTGGGAATAGTACCTATCATGTGTGATAACACAAGTGCAATAAGTATCCAACCCAGAATCCAGTAATGCACTCCAGGACCAACACATTGAAGTAAGACATCATTTTATAAGAGATCACTTTCAAAATGGAATCATTAAGCTTGGTATGTAACAACTACCGAACAGTTTAGCTGACTCTTCACAAAAGCTTTACCAGAGAAGTTTCTGTATATAAGGATGAAACTAGGGATCATTGATCCTAGTGAGGTATGATCGTTAATTTTTTTGAATTTCTGGTGTTTGCAGTTGTATCTCCAGTTAAATCGATTTGGAAATCGATTACATCATGGTAAATGGTTATAAATTATCGATTTGGGAATCGATTGCTGTTGGCCCCAGAATTCAAAGTTCAAGAATTTCTTTCACTTAAGACATCGATTTGGACATCGATTTAAGTAAACTGATTCGATTGGTCAATCGAATTAAACAACCCTTGTGACTAGCCTTCATGTGATAATAATTACTAAATCGATTGACATTACCAGCAACGGTAACCTAATCGATTTGGGAATCGATTTACACGATTAAGGGTTTAAATAGGAACAGTTCTCAATCGATTTCTGCACTGCATTTCTTCAGTTTTCACTAATTTTCTCTGTCTGCTTCATCCTTCTGTCTCTGCTATTGTTATTTTGTTGCTATCTACACTCAATCTACAATCTATCTACTTCAATATACGAGTATGGCACGAGTAAAACAAACCCAGGCACGCACTCCTTCACCTTCATCATCTTCAACCAGTGAAACCCCTTCACCACCACCCACTCTAACAAAAAGAGTACCCATACCTACACATAAAATACTTGCCAAAGACAAAGGCAAGGCACCCGCTCCTATTCAAGAGAAGCCTAAAAAGCGAAAGGAACCCCCAACAGAAAAACTCATGGCTGATGCCATGAAGGTAATTTCACAAAAGAGGAAGAAGAAACTCATGGCTGATGCCATGAAGGTAATTTCACGAGGAAAGAAGAAATCTGTTCTCACTCGGACCTTGCCAAGAAAGTACACGCATCAAAGAAAAAAGTGCTGAACACTTCTATACCATTCAGATTTTCTGAAGAGAAAAATCCATGGGTAGAACTCTGGATTTCATACTTTGATACGACGTTTACGTTTCAGAAATCATCTGGATTTCACGGTCTGAGCTTTCTATCTTCTAATCGACGGTTATCCCGTTTGATAAGGATTTTCATTCTACGTTTAAACTGACGACGAAGGTTTTAAGCTCAAGTCATGTACAAAGGCACTTGCTCATGCTTTGAATGATTTTCTTCCTTATCAGGATTGCCTCTTTACGAACAATCCTATCGACGGCAGTTCTGAAGCTGATACCGCTGACGAAGGTTGGGAAGAATCTGTTGACAGGCATGCTGCAGTAAAGGACCTGATGATTGATGGTTTTGTGGAAACCATTTCATTACCTATTGGTCAAATGAAGGT